>CAJNDV010032041.1:36368-86293 GCA_905221635.1 Symbiodinium sp. CCMP2456 | reverse complement strand
TGTCACTGGAGCCCTTGCCCCCCTGCGCTAAGAAAATGGTTCTGCCGTCGCCATGTACAGGCGTTTACACACACACACATGCAAACACACGCCATCACCCGTTTTTCAGAAATGCACACTGGGTCCAAAACCCAACCTGATGCAAGAAAGTCCGAGATCTGATATGTTCCAACAAGCTCAGCAAGAAGCAGAGCTTTTTCGCTCGGGCCAACACTCCTACCCACACGGAGCACTTTCTAGTTCGCCCAAGTCCGGGACCGAGCCATAGCCCGTAGCAGGAAGGCCACAGTCGTTCGCCTTTTCAGCTCTGAGAAGTCAAGAAACCCATCATCCGAAACAATACCCCCGCCGGGTCGAACGCAACGAGGCGCCAATCGGGAGGAAGGCAAGTGCAGTGCGAAAGCCTGAAGCCCAACTCCTCGTACCAAAGCAACGAAGCTAACCGAAGCTATACACCGATCCCAGATCTCCGCAGCAGGCGCCTCGACAGCGATGTGTCGATGCCTCCACGTCTCCCCGCCCTCGCAGGTCGCTGAGCAAACCTGAGAGAAGTTGCCTTGAACTTCGGCTTGAAACTGGGATCGATAGGTATACTGTGACGTTCCTTTGCGGCTTTCTGCGGCACCACCGCATTAAGGCTGGATTACGTCCAGACTCTTGTGCCGGTCACCCCTCCGACTTCATGGATCGGGTCATCCAGGCAGTTGTGGCCAAATCTGTGCGATAATGCGGCTAACCTGATGACCCTGAAAAATTCTGAGAGCTGGTCAGCGAAGTCCTCACCATCTTTCTAAGACTTACGGAGCTCTTTCTGCTCGTTCATCTTTCTCCTGATTCTTCCCACTGTCACTATTCCTGCTGGGGGCCCCGCATGGCCCCGCAAACAAAAATCCTAATTAGGCTTTGTCACGAGCAGCCTCAGCCCCCGAGCCAAAGAACCCCAGAAGCAGAACAGTCCGAAGCTGAATCCGAAGCGCAGATCCCGAAAAACTTGGTGAAGACTACCCCGAGGACCTCCACCATTTCTACATTTTGACCCTGCAAAGCCAGGATCTCGGTGTGCTGCGCTCCATTCGCTCCAGTCGCCCCACCTCGATGGACACGGGGACTGCTTCGTGGCGCCAACTCATGACAGCTTGCCGTGCGGGGGTCAAGGACATGCCGCGATCATCGAGGCACAGTTCCTGTGAGGGCGCAGAGTGTTGAGTTTGGGTTTCTGGGGCCCCAGCCGGCCGTCGATGCAAACATGATGGCTGCAGGACCTGCGGCTGCATTGAAGGAGCTGTTGAAGAAGTGTGTAGTGCACGGCACGCTCTGGTCACCCTGGCTGTATCCAGTTGCATCTTCCCCAAAGCCATCCTGAACCCGACCCTTCATACTTCGATGCTTTGACAATGCCAAGCGGCTGCGTGTTGCAAGGCTTCACCTGCGAGCTAGGGAGCCTTGGCGGGTACAGTCGAAACTCTCAGACTCCGCTTTGCTCCCGCTGTTGAACCCGATGCTTTGAGCCGTCGACCGACTACAATCAGGGGGAAGGCAGTTGCAACTCAGAAGTCCTCCTGATGAGGGGAGGAGGCCTCCAATACCACACACGTGGAGCATCCTGAAGCCTACTGTCATCTGGCTCGAGTTGCGTTGAGTCTGTCTTTGCCCAGCTTCAAAACATAGGAGCTCCCGACCCTTTCATGTAGGTGTCCCGAAGTTCTGAAGCCCAGAGTCCCAGAGTGAATTGCTCCACTGGCCAGTTGCAAGACATCTCTTTGAAGCCCATTCCCGACTCCTGAACCCCTTCGGAATCCTTTCAAGAAAACCCCGCACACGAAAGCTCCCGAGACCCCGGCGCATCGCAGGACTTGCATCCCGGCTTTGGCTTCTGCAAAATCTTCCTGGAGCGGCTCCTGAGTTGCCCCGCGCCAGGAGCCCTAGGCCCCCAGGCCTTGAACAGAAGCTCTCGTTTGGGACCCGCGGTCACCCGTGGTCCATTCCCGGCAGGCTCAGCCGCCGACGTCTGCCCTCCGTCGCAGGACTTGTCACAGATCGTCCACTCTGTCCTAAGCATTTCGGGGCTTTACAGCTACTGAGGTTCGCTTGAAGGTCTCCTGAGGTCTCGGGCTGGGCTTTGCTGCAAACCCCTTGCTTGGTGGCCCGGCCAGTGGTCCCAAAGGCAGTCGGTGCAGTCGCAGTCCGGCGAATAGCAGGGCTCGACCTGAGGGGCTCAGTTTGTCTCATGGCTGTGCTTGGCTGTGCCCTTTCCTTCCTGAAGGAAAGACTGAAACCTCAGACTGCGAAGCGTAGGACAGTTGCCAGGCTTGACACTGGCAACCTCCCTGCCCTCAAGGCCTCAAGGCTTGAGACACGGCCCATTGCAACAGCCTCTTGCTGGACACGAAAGATGCATGCTAGCCGCAACTTCGCCTCAGACCTCCCCGTGGCTTTATTGGTTACTGGTACGGAGCAGATCTGCGTCACTAGATTTCGCACTCCGCCAGCTTCGTAACATAGAAATTGCCCCAAACTCCTGAATCGGTGCGCCTGTGTCCCAAATCGCACATCCCTTCTATCACTTGTCCCAGAAGACTCGAAGACTCAAACTGCTTCAACAATCAAAGCTCGCGATGAGACTCCCTATCCACAGTCCTCCTACACTCCTGAAGCCTCTGACTTCCCGACACACCAAACCCTAAACCCGAAATCCTCGCCCCCTTTTTTGGTCCCCGGCCATGGAGAGATCTAGATCACAGCCACGGCCGCCCTCGCAGGGCCGCTGACTAAAGTCCCGCTCCCGCGTCCTGCACGGCTTTGCACTCATGGTCAAGGACTACGGAAAATGAGATTTGCTTAATTACGTAGGTATAGGGCTGAGGATTGTAGGGCTCGCGGCGGTCACAGCTATCCCGCCGGGCGAGCACATGTTCGCCGTGATCGACCTTTGCCAGATTCTTGTGCCTATACCCAATCAAGACACGATTTCATGCCTTTCTAAGTTTAGGAAGACCTACCTGCCTCGAGGCTTGGAGCGAAACATACAAACCACAGAACAAGCGCCAGTCCGGTAACCAACGCCGCAGGAGGAACCTGGCGGTCGCAGACTTCGGGACTGAGAGGCATTCGGATGTCACTGTCACGACAATGCCCTGCCAAGCACAGGCCGATTCCCGAGAGAGGATCTTTCAAGACTTCTGGAACTATTTCCCACAGCACGAATATAGGAGGGCCAGGCGGCTAGGCTTTTCAACGTCGGAGAAGTCAGAGATGCTGAAGGCTCTGAGAGGGCTCCATTTACTGTTCTGCTGCTCGCCAAGATTGCATCGATCCGGCAGGCTGAATGCTCCTCGCAACCTTCTGAATCTGCTGAGGCACTGCAGCCGGACCATTCGCTCCATTCATAGACCTCAGCTGGGTCTCAGGCACCGGAACAACGTGACAGCTTCGGACTTTCCCTACCACCCGGGGCTACAGGTGAGCGTGAGCCTGCGTACAGCACAAGGGCCGCCAAAACTGTCAGTGTTGTTGTACGCCGCTGCAATACCACGTTCTCTGAAAACTCTGACACCAGCGTCTCAGGAAGGGGCCGTGCAATCCCGCTTTCGGCACGGTGCTAAGGCACAGCCTTCGGAGTAGACCAAATGATGGGGTGGATTCCGAGACTCGGAATTGGCGATGCAGGATCTGACATTCTTTAGGCTTTTGAAAGTTAAGGAGTACAGAGGAGACCTCCCTGTCCGTAGAATTTTCACATGCTTAAGCTCATACTGAAGGCTATCCCAAACACTTCAACTTGAGGGGCAGTGACTCGCCTTGCGTCTCGATGAGGGTCATCGGGCACGGCTTGCCGCCATTTGTCGGATTCTTCGTGACCTCCGAACCGTTTGCTGCTTTCGGCTTCCCTCTGCCCTCAGCCCCGAACTCCCAGCATCGGGGTCGCCTCCCTCTGTCTGTGACAACTGACAACTGGCACGAATTCTCTGAAATGCTTGCACCTGAAAGAAGCTGTAACATCGTCGAACTTTTTAGTCAGGGATTCTAACCTATTTTCAACCCCCAGAGCTTTCGTGGCCCTCTCGCAGCTTCTCAACTTCGCCTGACGGTGGCGCATCTGCTGACCGCCGCCGCAAGTTTTGTCACACTGATCCCACTCCGTCCACGAGGAGACCTGGCATTTGATCTCGACGGCTTTTCTATCTGCCTCCGCAAGACTCCTACGCTATAGGCTACTGTTGGAAGGTGTTCCAAGCTTTGGGATTGAAAGTGCCGGGTAAGCCTTTTACATCAAGTTCCCCCTGAAGCAGAGCCCTGAGATTCAGAGGCGCGACCTCGCAGTCCACCCTGGCCATGCAGCTGACAACCTTGCGAGCTTTGATTCGCATCTAATTAGGGCCCTAGGGCTTGTGCGAGATATGCACTCGCTGACGATGATATTATGACGCAATGGTTCATCATTGCGCAACCACCCCACACATACTATCATCCAGAAAATCGCAACAAAACGGATACCAAGCGAAGAGCCACCCGAAAAGCTAAACAGGAAGCGCCACCGGGCTTCAGCTTGCCTTCCAAACCAAGCCCCAATGCAGCCAAGTGATGCTAAGTGCATCATGTTGCCGTGACCGGGGGGCATATAACAATCCGTGCAACGCTCTGCGAGGCGGTTCAGACCGGCGTGTCGCTGTCATGCTCTCATCGTTGTCAAGATTGTTGCAAAGCTTGTCACGTGTAAGTTGCTTGTTGTGGGAATCTGTGAGGCCAACGGGGTTAAGATTCTCCTCCAGCACCGGTACAACAGCTAAGTGAAGGCAAGAATTGAATTGGATGAGCAGGTGTTGAAGAATACGAATTGGACCGCGTAGGGGTGTTGTTTTGAGGCGATCCAGGAAGTAGCTATGAACGACATATGATGAGCTGTTGAAGAAATTGGGCAAGAGCGGCGTATGTGGGTCGGTGTGCGTAGACACGAGGAGCTGAACCACTCACAACGCCAAAAATCCCCAAGTCTTTCAACAGCTGGGCGTGGCCTCGCGCAGAGATCCCACGCAAGGCAGACCCGTGTTGGCCTCGCTACCGATGGCTCAGGATTGATAAGGTGGTTTTTGCGGATGGTGTAGACTCAGCCGACTCAGCCCAAATTGGCATTCTGCTTCGGCATCAGCAGGGCTGCTCCGGGCTCGGTTGCGTCTGAGCACTGATGATTTCAGGGTCTTGGTTGCTTGAGGATCGTCTCGTAAATAAGGCTTACTAACGCTCATCTCCGTAGTTGACTTCGGCGTTAAAGCTCGACGTAAGGAACTGGGACCATCATCCGCAGAGGGGCAAGCAAGACCTGGATCTAAACTCGAAAGCCTGGCCTAGATCCCAAGTCCTGTTCCCCAAGCAAAAACCCGATACTCGATGCCTCAAGATGTATGCGGAAGTCTCAACTGAGTTCCAGGGCCGGTTGTTGCGTGATGCGTCGGTAGCGGAACTTCATAGGACCATCTTGACAGGATGTCCAAGCATTCCACCTTAACTTCTTCAGCTTTCATGCTGTTCAGGGTCGGAAAAGAGAAGGAGACTTTGATCATCCACCTGGGAGACCCTTCTAGACTTGGAAAACACCCTTCCTTGGGTTGCGGAACGAGTCTCTATGGCAGTCATGGGCATCTGAGGCACACACTGGCCCAGAATGCAGTCGCGTGCTCCACTATGACAGGGGTGCGTCTGGCGAAGTGAGGATGGCTGACTTTGGGTCTTTGGGTTGCTCTTTGGGACGCAACTCCTAGCAGCTCCGCGCTGGATTTAACTTGATGGCAAGGGGACGATGATTCTTCGGTGAAGGCTGAAGAATGACTAAAACAAGCTTCGAGACTGCGTACTTGAATTCTCAAGGAAGCATGACTGGACAGTACTACCAGGTCGACAACCTCATGCGCTTCAGCTCCTTACCCCCCCCCCCCACTACAGAGTCTGCTGAGAGTCGCCCTCGTTTTTTGAGTCAGAACTCCGGCGCATCAGTGCCAGGACGCCTGTAGTCGGTATGCTGAAACCACTTCGCCCGCTCACTGCTTCCAGCCAGCACTCGACCATACCAGTCCTGTGGAAGCTTTTGCATGTAGCACTGGTACAAGAGGAGCATGTACCTGGGCTCAAACAATGCACAAGCCAACTTTAGTTCCAAGCCCTCCATCGCACACAACCTCACTACTCAACAGCCGATACCGAAACCGTCTCATTTTAAGACACGTTTCCTGGAGTCATGGGCCGCATACATCAGGATAACGTCCTTACTTGCCAACAAAACGGATCGCAATTGGCGGTGAGCTACCATGTCTCCAAGTGCCTGAACAACCCGGGTGTCTTGAAGTCCACAAGATTTCTCATCCACAGAAGGCAAGCGTCTCGCAAGGGCCGCTCTTGGAAGGTCTCATATCGACCACCGAACCTCAGCATTCGGAAGTTCGCAAGCCGGGGTTTCAGTGGCAACAGTGATAGGCACAACACCAGTGACAATCATAGTGAAAACCAAGAGCGATCAACGTAGCATTAAATGGATGAAAGACAATAAAGATCAACCGGGGTCCGGAGCTTCGGAAGCTTGGGATCTGTGAGCCAGGGGAGCAAAAACAACGATGATAGCATTGTCATTGACACTACGATACGATCATGACGGCAATCATCTTAGTTGGAGGCATCAATGCTGCTGGTGGTCACCAGGCCGCCATGTCAACAGCGAAAACCATGGAAATCTGAAGAGCAACGTAGTCGCAATACGCACGGTGACGATTCGACTCAGAACTGTGCTACGCAGTTCGCACTGGCCTCGACGATGCTTCTCTCATGCTGCCACCAAGACTGCTTGTAACATTGACGGGTGGTTCCTGTTCAGTGGACTTATACATGGTTTGTCCGCAGGAGAACACAACTTGGAGCGGGCGAAATCCGAAAGCCCCTGCCGGCGACACAGAAACGTCATCCTATCTCCTCCAAGCCTGCGTCCTTCCTAAGCCTCGTAAGCCTCGTGTGCCTTCGCAGACCAGCGGCTTCGGCTCGAACAAGCTCTTCGCCCGATTATCGATGTCCGCCGCACAGCTCACCTGCTCCTGGGTCAGCTGGTCCGACTGCTGCAGGCACCTCAGCCGAGCGAAGCTTGGCGTCATTGTGCGCTCAATATCTTTCTTACCCGTTTCCTGTCGTCAAAATTCGCCAGTCACCACTTTCTTTGTTTTTTGCTCTGCGGCGCTTCTGAAGTCCGGTCACGTACTTGACGATGTGGCCCTGACTCCTGCATTGCCATCGGCTTAGCATGTGTGGATCTCTGTAGGCTTGGTGAAGCATGGGGCTGGCTTCGGCGACAAAGTTCCGACATGCGGACGAACAACACCCACAGATGTTTAAGTTACATCCTGAGCAACTAATCTTTGCCGCGAACACTCTGTGAATGGACATCCTGAGCCATGGACCGTTCCGAGACGACAGATGGCCCTGAATCCGTGATGAACTCATACGGCCGGGGCCACGACTCCGAACATGATTGCCCCGGTAAAACCATGGTCCCTGGGCTATATCCTGCATGTTGATGATGATGATGACGATGAAGATGATGAGGATGATGACCCGGAGGAGGAGGAGGAGACGATGATGATGATGATGATGAGGAGGAGGAGGAGGAGGAGCGGCGGTGTTGTCCGCAATGTCGTTGCGACAGGGCTAGCATTAGGAGCATCCGCTTCTTTGATAGTATCGTTGACACTGTCCATTAAAAAAGTCTCGTGTTCACACAGTTGCTGGCACGCTATGCTCACATCACATTTTCATTATGAGTGGAAGCCAAGCAAAGCTGTTGCATGACACACCATGACTGCTCTGGGTGCTTTGCGACTTCTCCTGCGGATTGCGACCTCGGCGAGCTGCAGGTCCACGACGTTTCTCGGGGTGATTCCAAACCTCAGCGCTGGCAGCGGTTCGGGTTTGTGGAGGGTTGGCGGTGGAATTGAATCAATCGTCGCAAGGCCTGGGATCTTTGCCCACGTATGCTCCAAGAAGGCATGCTGAACAGAAGTTGCATTATCAAAAGTCCGCAAACAGCGGAATCGAAAAAACGCTACTTCGGATGACCTCACGACGCCAGGAAGTTCGCTGCGCACCAAGTGGGACGAACGAAGCCCTGAGCCACTGAAGCTTAACCCAGGAGCTGGTGGTACAGAGCATCCACATCATTGCGAGGGTCGAACCAAAGCTTGGTGACTCTCCTCGGATGACGGACCGCACTCGCGAGAACACTGGCAATACAAGCGAAGACAAGCAAGTGGCACTGTGGGGGGGGGTCGGACTGATATGTATAAAAGGCCCGTCATTTCAAGGAGAGCCTCTGGTGATCTTCCAGCAAGTTCTTCATGGACATCCCTGTTGGCGTGGCAAGGTGGAAGGCCTTTTGACCCAAGACGTGCACGTCTAGGACATACCTGAGTTCGGCGCTGGCGCAGAGATGTGCAGAACTCTGTACTTCCGTGCAGGGCACGACCTGTCTACTCGAAGCACCAAATGATTGCGATCATTCACAGAGGACCTCCAGATCCTCCAGAGCATGCGGTGTGCCTCCCGTCTCTACTTCTTGCAGCTGTCTTGAGGTTTGTTTGCAGAGTTGGGATAGGGAAAGAGATTCCGATTTACTAGGTGTTCGGATGCACTTCAATCAAACCCTAGCCAGTCGCGGCACACTAGGGTTGGATCGTCATCGCATGTCATCTGGACGAGGCATAGCTCACCTGTACGACACAAGTCCACGCCCTCAAAATCCACGGCCACTGTGAGGCCCTCGTTGCGGCTGTTGTAAACTTGCTCGATGTGCTGGAGCATGCTCCTTGCAGGGCAGGTATGGGAACAGTCCTGGGCCTAAGCATCAGAAGCGCCCGCCCCAAGAAGAGCTGAGGTGCATCAGGCTTCCACAGGAGTCAATGAGCTGGATGCGGAAGTCGGAGGTTTGGAAAGCTTCATCCACGTTCTCGTGAGCCTGGAGCCGGAATTGAACCATCTGGCTCTGCTGAGAGAAGGTCATGATGACCGTGAAGTAGTGGCAGAACTCCATCAAAAGGCTTCCAGCAAGTTCCTTAGCCGCACAACTGCCCGAACGCGATACATATGAAGGTCGCACAGGCTTGAGAGCATTGGCTCTGGGAGCACCGAGCTTCACTCGGTGTCAGCTCCTGTGCAACCTTCAAGACTTTGGCCTGGATCTCTTCCAAGTACCTGACCATGTCAGACCTCGGCTTCTTGGTCTTCTTGGTCTCTGTTGACAAGAGCCAGACATACCCAACAACAACAAAAAAAAAGAAAAGGCGCCTCCGAGCCAAGAGACAGGACCAGGGCCGGGTACTCAGAGAGGGCGCCGCTGGTGTTATCCCCGCGCAGAGCGGAGAATCCTCCGTGGGCGAAGAATCCTCCCAAGGCATTCCCGAAGCAGGCGGCATCCGGCCCCAACAATCGGATCGCCACGTGGTAGATGAACTCACTGATTGCAGCATCGGCGACTCCTCCCTGCTCTTGGTTCACGTAATTGTTCAGGGAGGTGCTGCAGTGCATATTCGGCAAATTGTTCTGTAAAGGCACGTGGTCGTCCAACTGCCGCGCTTTGGAGTTGGTCCACTGCGCAAAGGCCAGCAGCATCCGGTGCCGGAAAACGTCCTAGCCGGGTTCAACACCGCAGAAGGTTCCGTACAGAGGTGCCAGGTTAGGTCGCTAGGAGGGATTCCAATACTCCCAGAACCTCGCTGCAAATGCAGATTTAGGGCCCGCCTGATCCGTCCAGGAGCTGAGACTGGTCCCGTCCGGCAGCGTGTTCCGCAAAGCAAAGCTCATGAAACCCTGCACCGAGTCCGAAGACGAGTTTTCCAGGAAGACCTCTCCATCTCAGCAGACTCTATCTTGAGGGGGTAACACGGTTCCAGTGCGAACTTTTGGCTTTGCATCTGACACGCGCCTGGAGCACTTGGACGGCAAATGACCTTGTCCATCCTTCAAGCTGGTTCTGATCCATGGCAGCTCTCTGAGAGATCCGAGATCAATTTCGACTGCACTCGTAGCTGCTGGGGCTTGTGGACATGTTGCAAGAGCCATCCTGAACTTCTGAACATGATGAAGCACTGTTCCTTGCAGCCAGATCAGCGAAGAGGACCGGGAGTTGGCAAAGCCTCAAAATTTGGCCCTTTCCCTCAATCTCTGGTTTGCTGCTATCGTTACCCAAAACCGCCGAATTTGGGAATCGGATGGACAATGGACAGTCCTAAACCTATGAGTTCGTCCTGCAGGAAGCTACATGTTACATTACACACTGGTTGTGGGGCTTCCGGCCCCCTCTCGAAGAAGGGCCTTGGCTTGCGGCTCTGTGGCCCGAAATCCCTGCAGATCGGGGTCAAGACATGCAAAGGTCACATTGCACTCCACTGCTTCGGAGAGCCAGTCGTGGCAGGGAGTGCCACCCCCTGGCGTGGAGTGGAAAGGCCGATTGTGCAGGGAAGGCCGTGCAGGGGTGGCAGCATCAGAAACACCCAACGTTTGAAACCGGATTTCTACAATGACAATAACTGCGTTGATGACCAATACAGCAACATGAATTGTAGATGCGGCACGCGAGATTGTCAAGACCATGCCGTTCTGGCCATACACATTCGCTACGAGCTTTCCCAAAAATATGATCACGGCTGCCCATTTCTGCATCGAGCTTTCAGGTTGCTGTGTTGCTACCGGACATGTTCCATTCGTCGATTTGTGTATACTGTGTCGAGTAGGCCTATAAGCTACATGACAACTACGATGGCAACGATGATGATGATGATGATGGTGATGATGATGGTGATGGTGATGACGATTGTGATGATGATGATGAGGAGGAAGAAGATGATGATGATAGTGGTGATATGATGATGATGGTGGTGGTGATGAGAATGACGGTGATGATGACGATGATGATCATGATCATGACCATGATGATAATGATCATGACCATGATGACGATGATGATGATGATGATGAGCGTGAGAGTGATGGTCATGGTCATGGTCATGATGATGGCGATGATGACGATGATGGTGATGTGTGCGATGTTGATGGTCATGATCATGATGATGAAGGTGAATATGAAGATGAAGATGATGATGGTGATGGTGATGATAACGATGATGACGGTGATGGTGATGAGGATGCACACACACGAACGCAAAAACACACAAAGTACAACACAAAAGGTCCTGAATGTCGGGGGCGCACCTCGGGCCGGCTTGTCAATCTCCCTGGACCTGCGCAGCCAAAGGACTGTTGCAGACAAAACTATCTCCATTCATTTCATCAAGTTATGAAAGGTCACCATCGGCACCATCAGAATCTCACAGCATCAATGGTTTAGAAAGATAGACTCTTCGGATAGACTACAACCCGTCACGATAACAATAATCGCGCCTTCGGGGAGAGGCCACCAGTGCTTTCGATCATGCCCATGTGCCCGAGAGGTGCACTCCGATTATGGCCCGTCCATAGCAAACCCGAAGACAGAATGGGGGCAGAAGGAAAGGAGGTCTTCATTCTCGCCTTCAGGAACACCTTAATTTGAAAGGCGCGGTGGCGATGGGCCTCGTCATGACGCCGCCGTCACACGAGGCTGTGCAAGTCGACCACGCAGCCCAGACGCCGATCTCGGAGTGTTGTGGGAATTTGTGAACTTCTCACTTCAGAAAGGTAGGGATGTTTTCTTTGTGTGTGTAGCATCTGGGGATCTACTCTTATGCTGTTGTGTTTTATGTTAGGACATGTGCTGCTAGTCTCGTTTGTCTGGGGGTACCACGTGTAGAGCTCCGTTACTTTACTTTCAATTCTTGAAGCTCTCGCGGGAAGGTAGGCTAGGCGGGAGGGAGGGGAAATATTGTTTAAAAAACGAAAAGCTAGAGGTGCAATTGTTTTGCTGCTTTTTGTTTTTTGCCCAACCCCCTCGCGTGGCCACCCAAAACCAGGTCTATTTGCCAGCTGAAACTGCGTATTTCTATAAGTGTAGGGGTTATCTCACATTTGCTGAACACGGTCCACTGCTGCGCGTGCCTTGAGGCTGACATGAATCGACATGTAAATCAAGCGAGCTGGGCAGACCAATCATGAGATATCGAACCCCAACCGCTCGCCCATTCCAGGAGCTGCAAGCACGTCAACTTAAACCTACGGGCCGCAGAGCGCTCTACCTTCAGAGAACTTAAAACGTATTGCCCGAAGCGGCTCCAAAACACGAATCCTAAACCTTGACACCCACCAAGAACCGCCCTTGGACTATGACTATGCTGCTGAAACCCTCAACATCCGCATTGCTGTGCCTTGCAATTCCGGTGGTCACCACCACAAGGCGAGGTCTTCTTTGTGGCCTCAGTCGGGGCATCGGGGCTTCAGAGACTGTGGGACCTTGAAGTCGTGGTTTAGGGCTTCGCTTTGGTCAATTCCGTGGGTGTTTCTTTGGTTTAATGCATTTGAGGCTGGCTTTGAAAGTCGAGATGAAATCGCCATGCAGACTTCCCTGAGGCCCACGCTCCCTCGCACTGCGCACCACCATTGACTGCCGGCTGCTCGATGGCACGGAGCATGTATCTCGGGGAAGCCATGTGCTTGGAGCTTGGTGTTTCATGCGAGGCTGCAGCGATGCAGGGCATGGGTCTTCACTCGGCTGCAACCTTCCCCCTCACCTCAGAGAGCAAATCCCTACTAGTACCAATCCGAGAGCGCCCTACTGCTGGCCTTTGGTCCTGTGCTCCAAGGCAATCGCCCCTCCAGTCACCTGAATAGCACGGAGTCGAGGTGTCTTCCTTCTTTGCAGACCCTTTAGACTGCGGGTGTGGCAGACTTCGCCAAAGTCCGCACAAGTTTCACTCAATGCTCAGACCGCACTTAAACCGAGCGGTCGAAACCTGTGTGCAAGGGAATGGACTCAACGTTGCCCCGGAGATGCAAGATGTCACAGAGAGAACCTCTTCTTTCTCCCAGCAACTCGCCTACTTTGCCCGGCAAGCTACTTGATGATCATTCAGTGGATCGCGACAACGCCTGGACCCCCAAGTTGAGCAGTCCAACCCTGAGCCCGAAGTATCCAGGGTCACGTGACATCAGCTCGGGGGCCAAAACACACAATGCTGCCAGGCGACTCCAGTCTCCGAAGACGCAGTCTATGGGCTTGTTGCAGTGGTGCGGGCACCTGGCTAACTTCGAGGAAGCTTCCAACAGTCTTGGGCGGGAAAGCTTCTCCGCTACCTAAGTTCCACACCTGACAACATGCTTCAACCGGCAGTTCAGTCAGACTCCGCCGTTTCAACTTCTGGATGCTGAGGCTTAATGTCTTCGGATTTTGTGCTTCTCATTTACCAGGCTCAGGGTGGAAAGTGCCCTGTGGCGCTGCCTCTTGGTCTCCATAAGTGGTCCCTGGCACAACTCGCCGCCACAGCTGCTCTCCTCAGGAGGCAGGAAAGTTGAAAAGCGCGTAGCAAGCCAGAGCCCCAAACTCGGGTGGCCGGCAATTGAGACAGAGGCATTCGACACCCCACAACTGAAGTCCCAAAACACAGAAACCGTTCAACCAATCTGCACCCTGAACCTAGTCCTGGCTCACGGTGCGGTGCCGCTCGCAGAGCTGGGTGCACCTACCACAGCACGGTCTGAGCTGCACCAGGCTCTTGCTGCAATCCGCTGCACTTGCCGCTCCGCGGCTGAGACGCATCTATCTGCTCGGTCTGCACAAGATCGGTGCTTCTTTGCAACATGGGCGGCATTCGGCTGCATGCATGCATTCTAACCAGAAGTCGCAAGACTGACAACTACGTCTACGTGCGACCACCCTATTTTGTCCTTTCAAAGACTGAACCCCTCAACTGGAGTCTTGAATCCACAATCGTCGGACAATCGCCAGCCAGATAATCCAGTGGCCAGAAAACCAGTGGTGGCAAGTAGATGACTTCACGCACGAAAAATGTCGGAGAAAACGGCCAGAAGCGCGGATTCAGAACCGAGGCCAGCGCGTAGGTCCGGACCAGTCGGACCATTCGTTGAAGATGCAATCCTGAGTGAAGTCACAGGCTTGGGTTTGCCATGAGCCATCATGACACCAGCTGAACCCTGTGAGTCTCTGCTCTTCACCTTCACTTCTCTGATAGAACGCAATGCTTCGCACACCTCAACACCCAAAACCACCGTGCAACGGCGCAGCAAACCTGTTGCGATAGGAGTTCATCTTTGCGGACGCCAGCCAGTCCAGTGGCGGAAGGTGCTTCGTATTTTGTGATTTGGGCATTTGGGTACACTCTCCGGTGGATTTCTGATGCCGAAGCATGGAACGAACTTTTGGTTCACAGTCTTAGCAGCGTGAAGGATGACCGCACTAACTTAAGCACATTAGGCATCCCTCCAGGACCCCGCCTTTTGCGCAAGTTCCCGAGCTAGGGTCAAAAAACTATTTTTTCGGATGTGGCTTGCTCATCAGTGTGCCTCTGACCCCTGTCGAAGATTGTGGCAGCACGCAGAAACAGATGTTTCAATCATCCCTGGACGCGCCTCCGGCATACAGGCTTCGCAGCTCGGCAGCTCGCAGGTCTGCGGCCGTGGCTTTGGTCATTCGGAGACTTGGGCCTTCGGGACTGAGACTGTTAGCTTGAGGCTTCGGGGCTCTAGAGCCTGAGGTGTCTCAACATTCTGGGCTGTCTTTCCGCGTCGAAGACTGAATGCCCTTTGCGAGGGTGCTGTGAGGCTGGCTTAGCTCTGTTGCCTCAAGAAATCGCGGCCTCTGTGAAAATCTGCGAGCCACTACAGGAGCTGTCTACGGTCGTCTCGAAGAACATGCGGTCCTGGCTGGGCGCAGAGAAACGTAGCGGGGGCTTTTGGGGATTGGGCCCAAGAGTGGTGTTTGTTTCCCTCGTCTGACAAAATGCGCATCGCAACACGTTAGACCGCTGGACCCAATGCACAGGCACGTCGCACCCGGCACTGCAAAGATAATGCAAATGAAAGCACGATAATTTGCTGAAAACAACATCGGGACTCGCCTTGCGTGGAGGGCTGTACTTGTTGCAGCACCATCTTCCAGTAGCAACAAACTAAGACTCCAACCTGCCTTCGGAATTGCCTATGACGCGAAGAGCAGCGGCAGGCACTGGCAGAGCGCTAGAATGTACTCACTTTTCTGTAACCCGAGCCAAGTACTGACAACCACGAGGGCTCTGGCTTATGCTCTCGTGAAGACTTTGTGTTAATTGATGTAAACTGCGATATGTATGTATCGAAAGTATGTATCGAAACCTCAATGAGTAGGTTTTTGGGGAGAACCACCCCAGCAGACAGTGTCCTTAAAGGGCTTGTCAGGCTCCAATGTGAGCTGTCGCTGACGCATGCGAGTGCCCGACCTCTACGCAAGTCTCAGGCCGCAAGATTTCTCCTGAAGTTTGCTCTGAAACTTGACGAGCGTTAGATGGTGTTAGATGGAAAAGCGCCCCGGCACAGCTCCTGCATAAGGAGATCAGCAACGGAAACAAGCCGAAGTCGCATCTCATGAGCTCCAAAGCCAGACACTTCCGCACTTCGTGCACGTTTCGCAAATCTGGCCGAGGCTCCCCTTTTTGAGGCCCTGGCCCACAGGTCCGAGAGCAGCTTCCCATGCCCTCCCATTCTGACCTCGACTGAGACTTCGAGCGGGCCCTTGCCCCTGCCCTGGAGTCGGTTGAGGTCACGTCTTAGGAGACTTCAAGCTTTCAGCTTTTGGAGGCTCTCTCTGGCCGCGGCTCGCGCTGAAGTGTTTAGGGGTGGCAAGGCCACGAGCCGAGCCATGATTGCCCCTTCCCAAACAGGAGCATCCTCAAGTCAGTACGTGTAGCAGAGCTTTAGCGAAAGGAGAACAGCTGTACCTCGTAGAACTCCCCTTCTATTGCAGCACGAGTCGACGAGAGTCGGCTCCCGATGTCTAAGGGGCCCGGCCACACGCAGTAGTACTTCTTGTCGCAATGGCCTGGCAGGGTCGGCATTTTGGAGTCTCCGGGCGTTGGGCCGTGAGAGACGGGCTTTCTAGGGGTTCACAGTTCAAAGGCCATGCTGAGTTTTAGCCGGGTTTTAGCTTTTCGAGGTTGCGAGGCGTGGTGACGGGACCTCCGTTGACCCTCAAGCCGTGCGAAACCAGAAACGCTTCAACAGGGCGACATTCAGCCCCGATTGATCTACACACACTCCGACATCCGAAACCAACCCTGGCCCTGGGCCCGAGGCCTTAAGCGACGTAAGCGCCAGCCCTGCGACCTTATCCTGTATGAGCGATTCAGCACCCTCCAAAGCCTTCGAAGCACAAACTTCTGGGTGCCCCCGGCTCTGGCACTCACCCAGCTCCTTTGCAGCCTTGGCATCACATGGCCTCGGACACAGCAAACCCGCAAGCTTTTTGGGGCTTGGGATCTCCTTTAAAATGAGCTTGTAGCACAGCCGAGATGAATTCAAAGCGCCATGCAGCTGCTGCTGTCTGGCTGTGCCCGCCACCAGATGTGTCATCCGATAAGCTTGGGCTCTCGCTTGCCACAGTGGTTGGGAACCCGAGCGATGTTGCCTTGATCCGACACTGGTTCCAGTCGAAGGCCATAGGGGCGGCAACAATACCAAAACCCAAAACCCCACGACAAGAACGAAACTTTCGAAGTTTGGGAGTCACAAGGAAGAGAGCGCTTCAAGCTCTGATTCTCGAGTATGGTCTCAAAAGTGTTCGAAATCTACAGGGTTCCATGGGCTCTCTGAGAGAGAGTGCCACAACAAGAAACCCCATACAGCAATGCGATTGCAAGCATGGCTGTCATTGTCTGCAATCAGCAACACCCCATCATCACATGATTCACATTGTTGGCTGTGATTCGGATAAGTGCGACTGCGGCCTACATCTGCTGCGAGTATGTTGTCTACTTGCTGAGTGTCTGGTTCAAGTTAACGAAGAACGAAAATACAAAGGTTGAGCATGACTGCAGTGAACTTGTCAATGCCAGGGTCATAACCAAACCGACCCACAGAAACCTCGATGCACACCGGGCGAGTTGAAGGACCTGGGCAGAAATGGAACTCCCTCCTCGAGCTGCCAGGGTGCGATGTCTGAAGCGTTGGTTTCCGCACCTGGGAGCGACCCAAACGGAGGGCTCAGGCTGTGTACTGGGAGATGCTAAAAGCGAGAGGGCGGGAGGGAGGAGAGCGGGAGGACAGAAGGAACAAGAGAGGGAGAAGCGGAGAAGAAGCAAAGAGAGGACAAGGGAGAGATGGACCGGGCGCATTGGGATCGCGGCTGTTCGGTCTTAGAGGAGAAACCAGTTTCTTCCTGTCCGAGGCCCTCGCTGCGTGCAGGCGCCCCACTCGGACCACGCCTGTGGCGTGAGAATGCTTTGTTTCTTATGGGCTCCGCCAGTCACCGAACAACCTTGTGGAAAACAGTCGGTGGCCCACCAGCTACCCTCCGCAGGCCTCCCACTGGCAGTCGATGCAGACTTCGTGGCCGCACCTCAGAGCTCTTTAGTGAGCTGGGATGGCATTTTCGGAGTTCGCCTTTAGCAAGTTTGCTGCGAGCTGCAGTCCGGGGTGGGCGAGTTCGACTCCACCGGAGCAACTGCCAGCTTTCGAGCAATTGCCGCAGCTACCGGAAGTCTACGAACATTGTCGTAGCAGCCCGCAGGAGCACCAGATTCGCACCCGAAAGCCGCAAGCCATCCCACGACATGACACGACAGAATACCAAAGGCGTCTCGAACTGTCGAACTCTCGAAGCAAATTGAGACCGTCGGCATTGCACAGCCACTGAGCAAGGCACGGCTCCTCGGCACAAGGCTCCATCATGGCCAGGGAGTCATTGCAAGCCCTTGGCTTTTGGCTTCTGGTGGTGTCGCCGGGGGGGAAGGTTCGAACTCGGCAGCTTGCTCTGGTTCTTTGCAATATGATCCGCTGGTTCGCCCATGCTGTTTCGTTGCACAGGGTTACAGCCAAAATCACCCACCCTAAAGATGTCACTCGTCGCGAGGTGAGATGCAAATGCACTTTGCGCCAAAAACCGGAAACCCCCGCAAACACCTCAGTCCGCTCTGGGCCACCAGACGCTCCGCCGTTGGCAGCCGGGCTCAAAATCTGGGCAGTCTGCTGGTTGCGACTCGCTCTGTTGACATCGTTGGAAGAACTGACAGTTTGGTGTAGAGAGAGAACATGAACAGTGATTGCGAGACGCCCAGTCAAAAGGGAGACCTTAGCGGTGTGTCCTGACAGGGTGCACACCTTGAGTCAGGGATTCGTCCTTCTTTTGCACAGCACTCTGGACTCATTCAGTCACGTGCGTCTCCTTGCCACAGTTCAACTCCAGACATCGGTAGTGAGTAAACGACTTCGATATCTTGAAGTTCTGGCTGGCCCCCGTTTCACATATCGCCCGGCCACCACACTCAGGGCACGGGCGCTGGACACCGGCCTGCTGCGGTGCTGCTTCCGCGAGACTCTCTCGCTGCCACTCGGCGCGCTTCGCCTTCAGCTGCTCGTCGGCCCAACTTCGCGGGTCCTCGGCGGCCAAAGTCTTCGCGAGCACCGCCGCGCCGGCTTCTTGTGCCCGCTGCCGCACGGCCGAGCGGAAGTCTGCATTGGAGCGCAAGGCCGCCAGGAGCGCCCGCAGGCGCTGCGCGGACTCGGGGGTGAGGCCCCAACTTCGCACAAAGGCCGCCGCGAGCTCCTCGGCCAGAAGGCACGTGTCGGCCTCGTCCGATCCATCCTCTCGCAGAGCTACGCTCAGGTGCGCCACAGCTTTCTTCTCGAAGGAATCCTCTTGACCAGAAGCCTCAGAAGCCTCAGTGTGAGCTGCACTCGGCCTTTGCCTGGTTGCCTCCAAGCTCTCGGCACTGGCGCGCTTGGTGCCCCTGCCCCGATCTGCAAGGTCCGAGGGGTCTGCACGTTGAACATCGGGGCCGTGGTCGTGGATCACGATGTCCGGCAGCTGAAGGCACTCCGCTGGGCTCAGTGCTAAACGATCCTTCGGCCATAAGCGTACCATTGTGAGTCGAGGGTGTCACAGATGCTCACGAGGGCTATACAACGGTATGGTGCAACTATGAAATCCATTCTGCAAAGGGCTTCTCGCCTCGGCTGCTGAGGTGGATGACTCGGCTAGCAACTAGCGATAGCTAATTGACCACACTACAATGCAGGAGTGAGAGTCACCTGAGCTTTTGGCTCATCGTCTTGAGTCTTGACTAACAGAATATCGGATATCGGTGATGTGCATCATTATGCCAAAGTCCAGGTCCCGCAGACAAAGAGCTGCGTGTGCAACACACCAGCTTTGAGCCGCAACGCTGAAGTTTCCTCCACTATACCCTCCGGTGCAGGATCAATGGAATCTATATGCTCGGCTGAACTACTCTCTTGACACAAACTGAAACGGCCACAAGTGTCGATGTCTTGATTCGCTTCTACAGAATAGCTGCCCCATGACGAGCGCAATGACCACGAATGTCACTAATGCATTCCATCCAAGATGCCAGCCTCAATTGAGAACCGACTTATATTTTGCCCCCGGTACCAACTTCGAACCGAAGCCCTTCGCGAAATCATCGCAGAAAATCCGACCAAGCACCCGACGTGGCGGACGCGGCTCCTGTGTCCGCCACCGCACGATCGGGAACATTCCGTCCTCACCGAAGGTTTGGCCAACAACTCTCCCGGTTTCGCTGAGCTCTAAACGGGATCTCTGGGCTTCCTCTTGCTCCTTCATCCCTGGCCCTGCGGAAGCCTCAAAAACTCTCCTGGTCCCCGATTGCTCGTGATTAGTCATGGAAGGGGCACCCGGAGGCTCTTGGAATTCCCAGCTGACAGCCTGAGGCGATGCAAGAACTTACTATCACGACAGAAGTTCCTCCGGCGCAGCTTCTGGGCTCCCCGACCACTGCTCCCAGCTGGCAATGACGCAGGTCTTCGGATCTTCCGGCTTGCAACTGGCAGAACAGAAGGGTTTCGCTCCCTTCCCCGGGTTTGAGGTTTGAGGCCCGGGTGTTGTTTGGGATTGGGGCTTGACGAGCACCAGCCCTGCGACTGTATGTGCTGGTTCGGGCTGGCCTTTGAAGGGGGCGGGGCGGAGACATGCCATGGGAGGTTTGGTTTTGGGGGCCACTCACGCGGCGACGCGGCTAGATAGAGAGAGCGAAGTACAAGTGCCGACCTCTACCCCTGAACCTGGTACCCTCACCACCCCCCCCTCGAGCTCTGAGAAGTCCTGGCTTCAGCGAAGAAACCTGAAACCCCAGAAGCGTTGAAAGCCCATGGCAACTCCTCCAAAGACAAGCATAAAAAAGCTTTAAAAAAAAAAGAAAAGCTGTGTTAAAAACAAAAGAGCACGGAAGTCCCAGAGTCCCCAGCAGCCCTTTTCTAAAGCTAAAGAGATGCAGAGACGGGATCCGCGCGTGTAGGGCGGATCTTGGCCAACTCCAGGGTTGCAGGCTCGGACCTCCCAAAGAGCGGAGGTCCAAAGGGGCCGAATCGTCGCTTCCGCGCTTTGTGGGCGGAGAGACAGTCTTATTTTTCTTGTCTCTGTTTTCAGGGTGGGGCCTAGGGCGACGGGGTGTAACCGAGTGCGCAAGATGAGAGCTGCCCGTCTAGATCCAAGCGCATGTCCAGGGAACTGCACGTGCATGTTGAGTCGGTCCTTGCATTCAATTCATGTGTGCTTACACGCAGACATACCCTGTACGAGAATGTGCAGCTGGCGCATGCAAAGACAAATACGCAGGCAGGCAGACAGGCAGGCAGCCAGCCAGCCCGCGCGTCATTTCGGCAGCAAGGGCAAAACATCAGATACAGACTCCCAACCATCAACACAAGCCGGCCTCTTTCAGCGATGTCGTGAGGCAGCTTTTGCCCGAGCCTCGGGCGAACTGCGCGACCTGAGAACTTGGCATGCGGATGGCGTGCCCAAATATTCTTGTGTGCTAGGGTGCATTGCAACAGAGACCAAAAAGCCTGCCGTCATGGTCGAACGAGACAGTTACGGTACTGGCAGAAGGTAATATGAGACAACCATTTCGGAAGATGGCCTGACCTGCATATGCTTTATTGTTGTTGGGCACAGGACTCTCGGTTGTTGAAAAGGAGCCGGAACTCAAAATGCCGAAGCCAAGCACTCTCTGCAACTGGCAGACCCAACACTCCTTGCACCTCAGCAACAGACAGGCCCCACTCACCGACAGTACCAAACAACGGTGAAGTATGAACTTCTATGTTCACCGGACATGCAACGGGTCTTGCCCGAACGGATACCAAAATGGCGAACTTTCCGCCCGATCCCTCACGTGAAGACCCAAACACAACAGCCAATGTCCGGGTCTTCAGCGTTGCGCTGTCGTTCTTGAACTCCGAAGCACTTGCAGCTGCAGTCTGACCTGGGGCAAGGCACTCACTTCAAGGGGCAGAACAGGAAGGGCACAAGACAGCTCCAGAGCTCCATGGTCAGTTCTTTCCAGCATCATGCGAAAGCGCATGCACACGGCCACGTATCACAGGGGGCAAGCTCTCTTCTTCGGAGCTCTGTTCACCACCGCTTGTCGTGCCCATCAGTCGAGGAGGTTGGGGCGAAGCGCAACTGCAGATCACAAGCGCAGCGACTGCTTTCGGCTCGACTTCTTTCGAACATCACGGGAGATGCCGGCAGTGAAACATCAGCAGCAAAGGCTCATAAGCCCTCTTCTTCGGAGCTCGGCTTGGCAGCGGCTACCAGCCAATCCATCATGACAGGGTGAGGGCGTGCTGTTGTTACCACAGCTGGCAAACGGAGCCAGCACCAGAACGGAAAGCAGTTGCTGCCGCACCTGGCGTCCCATCAACTCCTCGAGGAGTCGTACCTGAAGGTCTTAGAAAATTACATTACACTCTTCATCACGGGAAATCCGTTCGCCTGTGTGACATGTCCTTCGTCATGTGCTTCACTGCCTCCCCCGACTCCTGGGCTAGCTCACTCTGCAAAGTATACCATTTCACAGATCTCTCAGGTTCCAAGGCCCGATGACGTCGCTCACCCACTTGCAGTAATGGACCACTACTGCCAGTGGGTGAACGATGATGTCATCACGCTCTGGAACCACCGAGAGTTTGTGCTTATGTTGGTTGGGTTGACCTTGTCACACCGCCGGAATTTGCCTCGACTTCTTGCGCCGAAGCCTTCGCTCTGCGGAGGTGCTCTGTTGCACATCCTCAAAGGATGCGGCGGGCTCTGACGGCAGTGCAAAAAGCAGAGGCGTGCGCTCCCCCGTGCCTCAGAAAGATGGCTCTGTCGTACCAGTAGCGCCAAGGCGGCACAGGAGTGGGGTCTGGACCGTCAGTCGAGGAGTCGTAGTTAGATGAGGCATCGAAGCACTCCTTCTCTTCATCCTCCCCCGCAAAAACCTTCATGAACGTGAAGACCGAACGCAACAGCTATGTCCGGGTCTTCAGCGTTGCGCTGTCGTTCTTGAACTCCGAAGCACTTGCAGCTGCAGTCTGACCTGGGGCAAGGCATTCACTTCAAGGGGCAGAACAGGAAGGGCACAAGACAGCTCCAGAGCTCCATGGTTAGTTCTTTCCAGCATCATGCGAAACTGCATTGCTGCCTTGCACAGGGCCAATTAGCACAGGACATCATAAACCGGGTAAGCCACCGCTTGTCGTGTAGTTCACCACAGTACCTCTCTATCCTGGGCAAGCTCATTTCACGAAAACCCAATAAGCTGTGGGTGGAAAAACACTGGGTAGGCGGTGGACGGACACGTCGACCATCCAAGGATGCACCAAACACGCCGATCAAGGTCACATCAATCAACCCCACTACGAACTCTCGATAATTCAACAAACCGATGGCACCAGTGAACAATACATGGCCGCAAGATCAGGCGATACGATCACTACTGCAATGTTTACAATAATGATCGTACGCCTGATGTTGCGACCAAGGTTCACGTCGCTCCTTTCTCTTGATTTTGACCTATATCCCTTGAGAAGAAGCGTGGCGAGATTGTGGGGCATCTTTAGCACCATCAGCACAGGAGTGGAATCTGGACCATCCGTGATTGCACCGGCCAAACCGGACAAGCCCACTGCGTAGGGTGATGACGGCTCAAACCGCATACCGAGGCAGACGTAGTTGCTGGTCTCTGCCTCGTTGTCCTTGAGCCAGATGCCGTCCGAAAGCGGAAAAGACTCACTGCCCCGAATCTTCCAGGCTGAATCAGCTCAAGCTTTTCTCGGAGTCAGCATGCTGGCGTTCCCGTTTCCAGAAGTGCATCGAGGCTCGCATTTTTCGGAGGATGCAGTGCTGAGAACACTGAGTACCTCTGTGTTGTGGGCACCGCTTGTGGCACTCCATTGGTGCTCAGAGGTTTTGGCCTTAAGTTCAACGACTGTGCAGGATCGTTGGATACCGTTGAAGGGCCGAATTCGGAGCGCGGCCCCATGCACGAAAAGGAGGGTCCAGCAGCTAGCGGCTAGCGCTTGAGAGGTACGTCAGAATCACCTCTGGCTGCACCTCAAACCCGCTCAAACTTCGGACCCAACCCTTCAAAGTTGAACCCAACTTGCAAACTTGAAACCCAAGATGGGCCGAACCGACCCGCACCCTTGCGGCATCTTGTGCCCCTGTCTCCTGCTGCGATGCTTCTGACCGCCGCAGGTGGCAGAGCAATCCGTCCACTCGGACCTTTGCTTTTGGGGTGTTCAGGCGCAGGGGGCTTTGCGCTTTCCTTGAGGGTGTTGTTGTTCTAAGATTTCGTCAGACTTTGAGGGCAGGCTGCGATGGGAGGATTCACAAAACATACCGCTTGACACTTTGAGACTTCTCGGGACGCTTCGGGGTCCCCACCACGTGCTCATCTCACAGCTGGGCTTGGGCAAGTCCCAGGGCGGCTCAGGGCAGCCAGCCTTGGCCGGAGGCGCAGAAGAGAGAAGCGAGAGAAGACTCTGAAAAACACACTCTCTCTAGCAGGACTAGAGTCTAGAGGGCACTGTAGGGCACTAAAAGCCCTGTGAAGGTCTTCTGGTGCCGCTCTCTAGACGCTGCGGTCTTCCTTCTCACACGCAAAGCCGGTTAGCTTCCATAAGATCCATTCGCGAGTCTGGACTCTGGGGACGTTCCTCATGTACAAGCGGCTTAGGTTGGAAACGTCTTTCGAGAAAGCGGCTGTCTGATTGAGGTCGACATCGCAGACCTTGCCGCCATTCCTGGGTATCGACATTTGGAGGATTCAAAGCACGAGGCATGAAGGACACGTCTAGGACTGGTTGCAGCATCGCCTCCTACGAACTTGGCCATGAGACCTGATCCTACGGACAATTGCAACATTCCTCGGGTACTCTGGACCCTGATTTCCAAGGTAGACGATGCAACTCCCGAACTCGAGCTTCGCCCAGGCTCATTTCTGTCTGCAGCACATCGCGGAAGCGGAATTTTTGGTACGGCGACAGATGGCTGCACCTGAAAACCGAAAGCTCGGAAGGGAGGGCTTCGGCTAAGCATCTTCGGGTCAAGGCTCCTTCGAACCGCTAAGACCCAAAGGCAAAGACAGCTTTCAGTTTCAGGAATTCCTTGGCTGCGGATATACTTTGGGTGGCATGCCCTGGGCCCCAAATACGACTAAATACGACAGCAGGAGCACTTGCCCCACTCGCTTCCAAACGTGGCTGCTTTCGAGGATCTGACACCGTTTCGTCCTGAGTCCCGAAACTGTCGCCCGCACCGGCCTAAGCCTTGGGCACAGAGCCGAGCCCTCCAAACTCCAAATGCTCCTTGAGGCCTTGAGGCCCCTTTTCTTCCCCCCTTCCCTTCCGAGGGTCCCAGCCCTTCCCAGGAGCTCCAGTCCGAGAGCACGCAAGGCACCGGGCTGTCGCAAGGCTCCTGGCCCCGGCCGGGCTTCCAGCTGAGACCGGGAGGCTCGGACATCGGCCCGGCACCCCAGGACGTCAACTCCATCAAAACTTCTTCTTGGCGAAAACTGCTGCCATAAACAGCGCCACACGGATAGCCCCCTCGAAAAGCACTCTAGAGAACAGTCGCCCTTCGGTGTCCTGGTTGCACGGCTGCCTGAAGGGCTTGGGAAGGACTTCGCGAAGTGCTGGACTCATGCTTCGATTTCGGGATTTCGATGGCACTTTGGGGTGCTAGGGCTACGAGTTCGAATCCTTACGCTGAAGATGCGAAGAGCAAGCTCTCTGACACTAAAGGAGTGCCAGACCTGAATTCCTCCTCCTCCTTATCATCATCATCATTCTCCATCTTCACCTTCATCTTCATCTGCGTTTTCATCTTCATTGTTCATCTTCATCTTCATGATCATCATCGTCATCATCGCCGTCATCATCATCATCATCATCATCATCATCGTCATCGTCACGACCATCATCAGACTCCCACCGTCGTCGCCAAATCCATCGTCATCTTCCCCATCACCAGCACTGCCATCATGGGTACCAAGCAGAATAGAGGCACCCCTACAATTACAAGCATGCATGAGGGCGGAGGAGCAGAATTAGGAGGAGGAGGAGGGAGGAGGAGGAGCAAGACACTCTGACTCAAAACCCGGCTGCATCAAGACGATGGCACCCTCCCCATCTGAGACTGCGGCGTCTGACGCACAACGAGCCCATGGTTGTCAAGGTATTCCTTGCTAGCAACAGTGCACAGGGATTTCTAAAGGTGTCTGGGTTTAGGTTTAGGGCTCTGGATAGATTTTCAATAGCTGCAAGCTTCGGGATTGGAGGCGCAAGCTGCCGCGCCCATACCGCAGAAGCATCCGGATCTGTGCGAGCCCCGATTCCAAAACCCTGAACATGTAGCTGAGACCGCGGCTGGGGCACAAGGACGCCCTCCAAACATTGCCTCTTGGATGACACGACGCATTCTTGCCTGGTGCGGCAGTCGGGCAGGTTCTGCCTGTGCAATCGGGGATATCAGGGTGAATGAAACTTTCTGCGGAGGATCCCTGCCTGGACGGAGGGAGAGTGCGCTTCTAATCAAAGTAGACAAGCCGAAAGCCACACCTCTCCTCTGCACTCAGAGGACTCATAGAACCCTGAAACCCAATCCATGTCAGTTGAAGGTGCGCCTGCCACCCGGTTCCGCAGCTCTTGCTGCAGCAGGTCCACCTGGCAGCTTGGAAGCTGGTCCACTTGCATGTGAAAGAGTTGATGCTGACATGCAACACACAGCAGAACCCTGCTGGCTTCGATGGCACTTTGGTTCGGTTCTTCTATCGCATGATACGAAGCCGCTCTGCTCGGCCGCCAGCTGCAGTGAAACATCAGCGAACAACAAGTTCGAGCTAGTGAGAGGAAACAGCCCGGGAAAGTTCTGCTGTATTCAGAAATGATTTCTTTACCAGCAACTTCGGACGTTGGCTTTGCTCAGGATCAGCATGGTGTCATGGTGTAAGTGCGGTTGTTCCGAAACCGCCCGTGGCACCAACTGCCCAGCGCGGCAAGCACCAACACTTCGTCCAGCTGCTGCAGAAACCGGGACGTCCCATGGACGTCTGCTGGAGTCGCATTAAGCCTTTGGCATCAAAGAGTTGGTCGTACTCTTCCACCCCTGCTTGGCCCAGGTTCTTCTGTGGCCCCAAGCGATGCGTGAGCTTCTTGACGGGTTGGCCCACACTTGGTTGACTGGTGGTGAAGCTTGTGTGTTGCTTGTCCTCTGGTTTGTTTATCTGCATCTTTGTGCAACAGACAGAACACTGTGCTTTTACTGGGCCATAGGCCAAAACATGATGTAGCAAAAACACGACGCATCCCGGCAAACATCTGTGACACGATAGAAGGCGACGACGTGTGTGTGTGTGTGTGTGCAAAAACGTATATACAGATATATACACATAACATAATGCAAGCAAATGTATCTATTCTTATGCATGAATTATACAAGGCCCCTTAGTAACTTAGTAATTTTGAGACATTGCTTAGACCGCAGACCTGGCCCGAACAACAGTCCGTCGGACATCGGTTGCTGATTTAATACGCTGCTGAAAGCACCAAAGACATTTTCTCAGACACCATAGCATCAGCGCTAGTCGCGGGTCTACGTCATGTGCTTGGCCGTGCAAGGAACTCCCTTGGCGCCAGGACCCCGACGATGCCACTCTTGAGACTTCCATCAAGTGCTTGGCAAGTTCGGGCGTCTCCCAAGGAGACTGAAAAACAATTGCAGGATCGACTCGACGAAGCATGTAGGACCTGCCTTTAAACTTTCGGAGTGAGCAGCTTGGAACAAAAACTCTTAGCAACGGCCACCAAAGCCCGCGAAACATCTCAGCACGCAGGAGAGATGTTTAGCAGGACTACATGTCAGAATTCCGCCGGCTGCGCTCTGCCCATTCGGAGAGTTCACAGTCGATGGCATGGGAAGCTTGGCAGGGCCGGGTTTCGTTCCAGGCACCTGGCAGAGCATACGTCTTGTGGGGCTCGGGCAGAGGCTTTTGGAGGCTTGTTTGGGGCTTTGGGAATCCGGTGGAGGCACAAGTTCAATGTGAGCGGCATGCGTTTTGGGGAAACCGGAAGAAGACGAACGCCTCATGCCGAAGCTATCATCCCTTGTGCCTCTGAGCTCCCTGAAGCCTCAAAAAGAGCCGGGCCTATGCAAGGAGATCCCAGCCCTGTGGCGTCCACCAGAATCCTCGGGCTTTCTGAGATTCCGGGATGCAGGGACCTGTGCTGTCTGCACAAGGCTTCCAGATCAAGTGCGGGGTTCGGAGTGTGGCGAATGCTGTGGCCTACCACGAGGACAAGGCTAGCGCTTTCTTTGAGTGAGCCCTGGTGGATACGTTGTACGGTTCCCTGCAAGGACTCGGGTGAGCGCATGCATCCAACTGTGGTCTGAACCTCTTCAGTCTTCTCATTGTTCTGACTCAAAGGCATATAGTGCTCCGGTGCATTGGGGTCCTGACGAATCCGCCAGAGCTAGTACCCCGAACCGGGCAGGGTGCACGAATTCAGTGTTGAGCCTATGAGCGAAGAACTCCTGGACTAACCTTGGCCCAGAATGTAGAAGTCTCGCCCCTGAACGTGTAAGGGGCCGGTTCCAGGCCCAACGAATCGTCCGAGACACTGCCTCGACCGATATCTCTGAGATAGTTGGCAGACCGAGCACCTGGGCGCTTTAGTCTCCGGAAATCTTTTTGCAGATCTGCCTTCTAGGTCCTAGGTTTCGGGTTTAGGCGCCGATATCACAACCTTCCCCATCTGGAGCCGCCGGGGCGCTCATCGAGGTGCTTACAGGAGCTCCACTCTTCCCAAGCGCCCCAGACACAGTCCTGCGAGTCGCGTCAGTGCCGACATGAGGATTTGGGAGTCGAGATCTTGGGGGGGGGCCTGGCGAATGTGCGGGGCCGAGGAATCAGGCTTCAGCGGTTGGGCAACCATGTATCTCCAAGGGACCGGGCCCTGCAACTGCTCTTCATGCACCATGGTACGGACATGCGGGGCTGCTGGGTGCCACGAGAGGAATGCTACAGTAAGGGGTTCACAGGTCGGCTCGGAACGAGACTTGCAGTTGCTTCGACGCTCTAGACACGCTTGAAGCCCTCCCAACGCGCCCGATCGCGCTCGATGCAGGAAGGCGGGTAGCACAGAGGATCGTCCAGGCGCACCTCGAGCTTGGCACGAACAGCCCAAAAAGGCTCCAAGGCTGAAATTATCGGAATCAGGCTCGGTCAAAACTCCTCGGACAACACTTCACACGGCAACCAAGCCAACACTTCAAACATGGAAGTCACTCCAGCGAATATATGCAATGGCCGGAAACTTAGAATCCGTCGAGATGGGGCCGCAATTCAGCTGGAGACCACCAACTGCACTTCTAGGTCCGGGGCAACGGTCTCCTTGGTGTGTCCCGAGCAAGGATTCCCACACTCGTTGTTGTGGCCGGGGTACCTGGCCGCTCCGTGCTTGCAAGATTGCAGCAAACGGGGCGAACGGCCGGATGAAGCCCCATCTGAAGCCCCTGCCTCGTGCGCTCACAAAGTCCAGAGCAGCCGCCAACACTGACCCACTCGGTCCACGGGTGGAACCTCGAGAGTTCTGGAGCTTGGAGGTTGGGAACCAAATCCGACAGCTGACAATGACAGCACAGACCCTCCTGTCTGATTATGCCCCCGCCCTACGCTCGGTTTAGGGGTTTCCAAAGCCCAAAGCGTGCAACCAGTCCCCTGTCACGTTGTCTTCATTGCACAAGCTAAAAAATCGGATGCGAAACTCTGAATCTCCAGCCGAACTTCAAGCTTCTCTGAGCCGCCGACACACAGTCTATCGGGTAGCATTCGTGGCAATCGGGGAGGTTCGGGCCTTCGCTGCACCGAAATGCAGGAGGGGAAGTTGCCGACGGCTACCCCGCTTTGTCTTCTTCTGCGCCAAAGGCAACAATAGGGGCCATTCATCGTGGACTGCTGGCAGGCACAGATACAAGACGCCCTCGGAATCCAGCTACCCGTTTTCCGGTGCTAGCAGGTTTCAGTTGGCAAGCCCAGAACTCGCGGAGTTCCAGGAACCTTGACAGAGGCAAAAACGGCCGGCATGAGGCTCGCACATTTTCGCCACGTTCGCTCCATCCCGTGGCAAGATCTCGGCTCCAGCGCTTTGGAGGCAAATGGTAGAATGCTAGGATGCTAGCATTCAGTCACCAGGAGCTGACAAGCACACTGACGGTACAGTCTTTACAAGCTTTGCCAAAACAACAAACCTTGTAACTTGCACGATGATCATGCCAATAACCGTGATGATGAAGAACGAGCACGATTGATCAGAGTACAATGATGGAGGCTCAAGTCTCTGTGGCGGCAGTCTGAGGGCTTCAGGACTCCACTGATGGTATCGAGACCGGGAGAATCTGAAACAGACTCCATCGCACAGACCACGATCCCTACGTTTAAATGAAACCATGAAAATGGCGACAAACTAAGACCGTTTTGGCCCGCTTCAGGTCTTTTTCACACTGGCCTCCCTCATAGAGTGTAGATAATTCTTGCATGACAAAACATCTATATAAGTCCTTGAAGCATTCTGAGTAGCCGGCATCCCCCCCGACATGAAGGCCAAAGAACAAATCATGCTCGGGCAGGGGTGTCAACCGAGGTCCGTGCTGCACGAGGGGATACTCCACTGAATCAGGCCTCAGCTCCAAACCGCGCTGGTCAGATCTGATATGGTTTCAGCAATGCTTTCAGCAACAGGGACATGTTCCATGCTCTTACACTGTCTTACACGATCTGACGAATCCCCAACTGCGTGAAACTTCAAAATCTGCCGGCCCCCTTGCGACCCCAATCCGTGGCCCAGCAGTGAAACAGATGAGAGAGCTTTGACGGAGACTCCGACTCGCCAGGGCAAATGCTCTGCAGCATCGAACAGCTCCCAATTCCCAAACGAGAGGCATTTTTCGATAATGCAGGAGGAGCAAGGCATAGGAAGGCACTGCGAAGGCACGGTCGACTCGACAGCCCAGGCCCGCGCTTCCGATCACAGCACTCGCTCGTGTCGCACACCTGAAAGAAGCAGGGCACGGGCGGCAAAGCCTCAAGAAGTTTAGTCTCTCAAAAAATTCGCCCCCACAGCGAAGGCAGCAGGGGCGGGAGCCTCGGTGACGCAGGACATGCCCAGCGCTCCTGGCTTGATGCTGTAGCCTGGAGAGGTCGATGCAGAGTCGGCCATGGTTTCACAAACATGCAAGGAAGCGTATCGCACGTTTCAGAGAGGACCCACGCTGTCTTCAGGCACAGTCTTATCCTGGACAGGTGGCTATTCAAATTCTATGTACATCTATCGCCGGCGGCGCTTGCAGCAGATCCCTTTTCGGATCTCCTGGCGCCAGACCGCCCAGCGGTCGCTTGGAGCGGCTGTGGGTGATGGCATCGAGCGGCTGCGCGGAGAAAGTTGGCGAGACCTGCTGGGACGTGATGCGTCGAATTTTGAATGCAATGCCTCCCAGGCACCGGCTGGCAGACTTCGAAAGTCTCTAGACGATGAGCGCCAAGCATGGGGCTGCTCAAGGCGCACACGCAGCGCGAGAATGCCTTGGAGTGGGTGCACCATGAAGCCCAGGCCGACACCCGTGTAAGGATGAAACGGAAGAGAAAGAGGAGGATCTTTTTAGGTTTACTCCGCTTTTGCCACTTTCCAAGACTTTTGGAAAGTGGCAAAAGCGGAGTGGACTTCAGGAGCCTCTGGCCGGCAAGGAAAACCAGCCGTACCAGCTGGGCCCTGTAGGCCCTGCGACGGCATCGCCTGGGCAGGATGCAGTATTGATAGTGACTTCCGCGGCAAAAATGCAACGATGCTTCCCAACCCTAGGCCCGCGTAGATGCCAACGGTGCCACTGAACTCGCTTTGCCCTGCACAGTTTGGCAGGTCCGGCTGTAAAGTCTCGCTTTCCGTCTTTGGCTGTGAGCTCTTCCGGAGTGGCAGCCCGATGGTTCGGACTTCTGGCGCTGACGCAGGCGAAGATCAGTCCCCCTTCCGCATGGAGCTCAAGGCGTTGGACGAGGTGTTCGCTGCGATGGTTGCGGCCCCTCGGCTGCCGCCACACGCGGTGATTCTTGTGGATTGCGAGGCGGCGATCAAAGCCGTGAACTGCCCTGCGAAGAGCTCCCTGTGCGGCTTGTCAGGCCGAGCTCACGCCAATGGCCGTCTTCTTCGTGACCGTGGCATACGCTGGACACTGGTTTGGGTTCCTAGCCACGAGAAGCAGCCACAATGGCGACCGCCACCGTGGGTGCTTGTTTCGGCTGAGGAGTGTCGCCGCTTGAACAGGGCGGCTGACGAGGCGGCGAACAGGCTCTGCAAACGCAGGCACCGAGGTTCGCTGCGCGCTCTTTGGAACGCTGAGGTCAAGACAGCGATGGACGTGGAGATCTCTCGGATCCATGCGCTTAGCAGGGCAGCAGAGCTCTTAGAGGCTCACATATGTACAGCTCGGCCCCGTGTCCCCGGGGCCGCTCTCATCGATGATGATGTATAGGCCAGCGGCCCTGGCCCACACGTGAAGACCGACGTGGGACCCTCGGGCCCACGGACGCAAGGAACCCTGAATAAAAAATAAAAGGTGGAGGAAGTCCTCAACAGTCTGTGGCCGCTTGGTCGCCCCGCTGCCGCTGCTGGAAGTCCTGCTGAAGGACGGGACTGCCACTTTTCTTCAGCACCACCCAGCCCACAAAGGGGATCTGGAAGCGCGCATGCTTGCGGACAACTTCCGAGATCAAGACGTGGCTGCCGGCTTTCAGGTGTCCAAGAACTTCGGAGTCCCTGGCTTTGGAAGAGCGGACTTTGACATCCCGCAAGATTCTCGCCCAGCCGGCGCACCGCGCTGTCTCTGCGACCTGCCAAAGAACATACGCTGCAGTTCAAAGAGCGCTTCGCACGAGAAACATCTGGAAACTGTACTTCTGCTTTGCACTGGCCCTGGTCCTGCAGCTCCTGCCAACTAAGATAAGAACATGGACAAGGCATGGGGTCGGGTTAGGCCGATGGCCTTCCAAGACTGCCCCCCTCTAGCAGACTGGAGCCGCGGCTCCTCCAAGCGCAACTTCTCCTCCATCTGCCTCCGTCCGTCGATGCATCGTCGTTGCCATTGCGGCACAAAGTGCTGGGGTCGTCCATTTCTGGAGTCTACTTGCCACGACTCGCAGAAGCCTCACATGTCTAAGCCCCTATCGAGGATCTTATCTGAATCACTATGTGCCGCCAACTGCGAGGACGACGTCGACTGAATCCAGCCAGAGGAGGAGCCGCTGCAGCTTACTCAAACTTTCTCTGTTCAACAAAGACTCGGAGTGCACGTAAAGAAGAACTGGCTTGAGGCTTTCGGCTTTAAAGTGGCTTCGTAGAGGCCCGAGCTGAACCCGAACGCTGCACGTTGTACAGCCCGACAACCTCGGGACACCTTCCCAGCTGTTTCTGAAACCTCGAATAAGAACTCCCACTTCTGGAGAAGCGAGATACGACCCCAAATCCTGCACACCGCGCTCCCCTGGCCCGCCGAAACTTCTTGCCTTCAGGGCAAACATCGTCGTAGCACTTCGCCGACGGAATCGCCATCGAGTTGCAAAACCTTCCCCGCGACGCGGTTGACTCGCTGCGGGCACACTGCTGAAGACAAGAATGCCCCGAGACTCCATCGCTCAACGGCTTATCCAGTGGCTCTGTCGAAGACCTCTTGATCCAGGGCCCATGCGAGCCGGAGAAGTAGAAGAGATGCCCGAAGCCTCTCACCTGTGAGACGGTTGAGGTCTCAAGACTCACTTTTGCCAGGGATATTACAAGGCAGGCTCGGAAGGTTGAGGCAGGGAACTTCGGGCGAATGCATCTTGCTGACGGTCGAAAGCTTGCGGTAGCTCGGCCTCTCGATACGTGAGCTGGAGATCGGACGAGCTAAGACTCATCTCACGCTCCAATAACGGATCGCGATGAAAGCTCAACGTTCCATCTCCCTTTGCAGCGCCTGTGAAAGTAGTAGAAAGAACTAGGAACCTTTCAACAACCGTCACGGTCTTGTTGGCACTGGGCAGCCCGGCTCCAGGCGCTGAAAGGGTCACCCGGATCTCCGAGGCCTCTTCCAAGGAGCTTTGAGAAGCAGGATTTTCAGAGACCCTAAACCCGCCCTACTCTAGTCCCGGATGCCTACAGAATGAGGCGTGGCAGACAGGCTCAAGGTGCGTGTAGCTGAGGAGCCCAATAGGCTCTGGAGTTTCCAAGCTTCGAGTGTGCTTCGGATTCCGCAGGCTGCGCCCAGCCCTCCCCGCCCTGCCCATCCGCCAGCCTGGGTGTAGTAGAAAGTGAGCTTGCACTCCTCACTCCCGAGGGGCCCAGTGCCTCGGCCGCACATCCGGCAGAAAACGCACGGAGACTGAAGCCGCTCCCTTCCAAGACTTGCCGGTTCTTGAACTGCAAAAAAGGAGATGAGTGCCAACACCCGGGTGTTGACCTGAGTCCTTTTGGACATGGTCATCTTCGTTGCTCACAGCAACACAGACCATCCAACACATCCGAATTCAATAGCAACCTTACCATGACCTGTAGCATCATCGAAACAGGTGGTGTCATCGTCGTCCACAACACAACCTGCTCACAAACTGAACCCAAGCTTGCAAAGATTCATTGTGAAAACCAGGGACGGGATTCGGGTTAGAGCCGTTGCTCAGGATGCGTTGGAAGCATTTCTGTACCAGGATGTACCATCAATCTCATCCCGCCGAGATTTGGCTCACGAGGCTTTTCAACAGCTATGTGCCTCTTCAAAGCACCTCACTCCTGCCGCACTTTTCCAACTGCTCCCGAAATGGGTTGCTCGGCCCTGTCGCAGGTTGCGCCATTGCTTGGCAAATGCAGAGCTTCGCAGATTTCAGGCATCGGACCTGAATGCTTACATGGTCCCTCACCAGGCTTTCTGGCCCTATCATCAAGATCCACTTGCGACTACAACTCACAGTGTTGACCCAGTTCGACAGATTGTAGAAGCCTTGCAGAATACACAGGGGACCAATTGTCTGGAACTCATGCCGGTAGTCTGGAAGCTCCAAACGCAGCCCGCTCGTGTTCCGGGCATGCTGAAACCCGCAAAAGGCCCGGTGTGCCAGGGATCAGCTGCCTAGTTCAGACTCACGGAATCGCAACGCTTGGTTTCGTCGCTAAGGATCGGTCTTGTTCTGCTGCACTTGGACCATCGTGGTCTTCTTCCCGGGGTTTGTGCTTCTCCTCTTCCCAAGCAAACCAACAATCGACCCGCAAACCGGAAACTTTGCTTAGGATGTCCGGCTGGAACCTGGTACGTTCATGAACCGATTTTGCAACATCGCCGATTGATTTCTCATCCGTTGGTTTGAAATCGTTGTTGCACCGGTCCGCCAAGATTTGTAACCAATAGCATACTACGCACACAAATGCTCCAGAACCCAAGTCTCTGCAAGTTCTGTTAACTTCGCCACTACAACAACTCATGGGTTTGAAGGCACACCGGGTCAATCCGGGGTGCGACGACCGAGGGTCGCGAGGGCAAGCTTCTGAAGCTTCACCCTAAATCCTAAGCCCCTGGACTGCCCCCAAGCCCCCTTTGAAGCCCCAGACCCAAGACCGCTACTCTTCGGGCAAAGAGCTCTTGCTGAAGCTGCCGTGGGGGCAAGGAGAGTCCATTGAGTCCACATGCTTGCGAGCTATAGTTCATCTCTGACCACGACCCGCGCTTCGCGCAGAAGCAGGCTAAACGCGACTAAACTGTAGCAGGGGGTGCTCGGCACATTTGATCCGGGCGGACTGTTGGAAGCGTGCTGCATCAGTTCACGGGATGCAATGCAAGAACTGGGGATCCTAGACCGTTTCATTCGGGCCTTGAGCACACCTTCTGCTCTGAATTGGACGATGCATTCGCATCAGTTCCACCAAAGTTTGTCCGAGTCACCTCATTGCTGTGACCAAGCTCCCCAACTTGTGGAGATAGGAGGGCTTGCACAACTTCCCTGGAAGGAGGACTCCCCTATCCCTGACATCCTTCGGTAGACCCTCACAACTCACGTAGTACTAACAGGATCTAAGAGGTCCAAGCCCTAAGCCCTGCGTTCCGCTTCGCGGCTCCATTCGTGAATCCCAAATCCTGAATAGTCTCGGAAGGATGAATGCAGTGAATGCAGCCATGCCACAGGCAATGTAGCTGACCTTGTGACGGGCTCTCAGGTTCAGAGAGGGAGCTTGAGCTCAAGGTGTTGAGGATACATGTCGCACGGCCTCTGCTCTTTCAAGCAGCCGTGGTATACGAATCTATATGGGTACCCATATGACACTCAACTGCCTCCAGACTAAGACCGTCTCTGGGCACCAGCTGCTGCCAGGAGTCTGGGCTGAGGCTGGCCGACAGCGCCAGCTCGAAGCCAGCTGCACACTCGTCGTCCGGGCAGCGGAGGCAGTGCCACTCCTTCAAAGGGGCTCTTTTTGCATGGGCCGCTGTTGGCTCCAAAGATATCCCGCACTCGCCTGGTCTCCGAAGTAGGTGTAGGAGTACGCCTCACGAAGAAGCGGGACGCAGACTCTGACAGTGACAGCACCCCGTCAGTTGAGCATGAACGCCCGGCCTGACGAGCCCAGCACCAGGGCACCCCGTCATCCCAAAGGGATGAAGGCGCCCACAGACTGATCCTGCGAAGATGGACACAGATTCCGACGGGAAGGGGTGCGCGGAACGCTCTGGACCCTGATGTCTTTTGGGGCTTGGGTCTGGCGGCTGTCGCATAGAGCTTGTGGCAAGTAAACCCTCGGTGGTCTTTCAACCCTGGATACCTCACCGTATGGAGCGGCTGTAGGGCACAGGCCCTCGATGGTACATGTCAGAAGCCGTGCTCCAAGCGGTACTCCTCCGCTTTACGATGTCAGCTGCTCCGTTTCTGTGGCTCATCCGACTCTCCTCCCGCTGCATCCGCATCTTTCTCAGCAGTAGTCCTGTGTCCGTCTTGTTGTCCATCTGCCCTCTCGCTGGTTGCTCTTGGGCTCTCTCACGAACTCATATCATCATCGTCTACATGTCGTGATCCTGAAGCTAAACTCTGGATGGGCCCTTTCGGTCGTCGTGCCAGTGCGTTTTCAGGTGTTTCATCTATGCCACTTCTCCCACCAACCTAGCAACACACCCGCTGCCTTCCCCGGATTTGAAGATTGCGGTAGACGGTCCACGGATCTCCACTTTCTCTGCTTGTGGCTTGAAGCTCTACTTCATGCTCGATAATCGTGCCGGTCCTGTAGAAGCAGAAGCCTAAACATCCGAGGCCAAGGAGCAGCATGACCACCTTGGCAGCTAAAGCTTAGGGAACAACAGTCGACAGGAAAATGAAATGTTAGACCCCGAAAGCCACAAAACCCGTCAAGACCAGAAGTGCCAAGAGGTCAAGAGCTGCGCATTGCAGTGTGAAGACCAGAAATGCAAGAGGTACAAAAAACTGCTGCACAGTTCCTATCCACTGAATCTATTTCGCCTCAAGCCTGCTACTGGACCCCCAAGCCCACCACAGCCAACTCCACTTCGATCGAAATGATTTGAAACAACGAGGCTTAGGAACTCAGGTTCGCACGCGAGCTCCTTGAGGCTAGAAGGGGAGTCTCAATGTTTTCGGGGGCCTTGGGGTTGGCAGGGATGCTGTGAACCCAGACAAGGCCAACGAACCCGGGGCCCATGGCCTTGAGCACTTGCTCGCACTTTGTGACCTTCTTGTTGCGCACAAACCAGACGCCGAAGATGAGGCCTGGGGCTTTGGTCTTGCCTTTTACGGAGCTGCTTGCCGCCATTTCTCAAAGTTGCAGAAGCTCGGAAACTGGGACATTGAAGTCAGCTGCAAGCGTGCGAACCGTAGAGCCCTCATAGCGCCTGAGAGATAGCCTCCGAAGTGGGCCGCATGCCCAGTTACGTCGTCTGGCTTCGCCAGCGTGCTAGCCCCCACATCCAAGACGATCCTCTGCAAGTCTCGGGCTTCTTGGAGGTTATTGCTTTCTTGGGTCTGTTTGGGCTTAGAGTCTAGAGGACCACCGGCAAGATATGCTGAGACATTCTGGAATCCCAGACCGGAGGGAGAAGGGGCCAAAAGAAGAACCATCTGAAGACCCTCCTCGACAAAGGCGTAATTGGCAAGCTATTCGTTGTTCGTAGGATGGCTTTTCGAGCCAATGGGGAGTACAGTCATTTGGTCAAAGGAAGGAGCCAGAACTTAAGAAAACTTTGGGACCTTGAAAGCCTTGACTAAGCAACTCGGGCAGCCCAGGCACATGACAATCAGCAGCAACACACGAGGGAAGCGCCACCTCGACGAGGCCCAGTCCCCACCATTAAACAACAGCGTCCCGCCTAAATCAATAATTTGAGCACTTCAAAACCGCTATCGCTAGAGTCTTTCAAGCGGATGGTGGGGCACAGTAGAGTTTTGGGCTCGGTCAACTCTCAGGCTTCCGTCACGACACGAATGTCACCTTAGGAAGCACGGTATAACCGGCTAACCCCCTTGTTGCTGCCCCAGGGGCTTGTGCTGGCTCCAATTCATCACTACGTCTGCCATATGCATGGCCTCGGCTGGAGCAGCTTCATTCCCTCCAGTCTTTGGTTTCGGTGCGGGTCCTGCCGTCAACTGAGGCTTGGCGTGAATTGCCGGGTGCCTTGGTCTCATCCTCCGCCTTACTTTTAGCTTGGCATCGTTGTTCGCCCGGCTCTGGGTCTTTGTGAAGACTGTCCTTCTGACTTGCCTTCTTCAGTTCGATGTTCGATATTCTGCTTCTCCAGCTGCACATATGCTGCCCCTCTGCTGTCGGAGGATGGAACCAGTCTTATGTACAATTCGCGCTTGCATAGCTGGTTCAGAATTGCTTGCATCTCCGGCTTGTGCAGCGGCACGTAGCAGGTGACCCATCACATGCTGCGTGTCGCCCTTCTGCGAGGCTACACGTGCCACGTCAATAGTCGGAGCGCCCCACGGCAAGCTCTCGGACATTCAATCCTGCTGATCAGCACACTGTAAAACTAAATGCTCCTGGAGTGCAAAGTACACAGCTGCACATCTCGCAGAAGTTAACTGCATAGTCCAAGAGCTTCGAGTCCTCACACCAACGCACAAAACTTTGCAAGAATCTCCCAGCTACAACCACCCTCTCCGCGCAAGCCAAGCGACGAAGGCCCCAGGCCCCCTAGGCCCTAGACTCCAAGTCCCTACTCAAGAACTGCCGGAGCTCTTCGGCACCAAGACTAGATACAGACTTCTCCCGAACAAAAAGACATTCCCAACTCCTCTTGGAAGGAAGAGGTTGGACAGCCTCGCCTCTGCATCAAGACATTCACTACATCACGAATTCGAGGCCGAGGCCATCAGCGCATAGCAGCCGGCCGACATGCCCACCAAGCTCAAGTCGTGAGGCCTGACACTGGGCTTTCTTCGGTGGCTTCGGGGCAGAGACCGCCCAAGCACCCCCGCCCCACAGCGGACTCAATCCACGTAAACAGCCTTGGGACTGGTTCCAAGGTACTTTTCGGAGACAGGAGGACCCTTGAACAACAGCCCTGGGCTCTCAACCCTCAACCCAAATATCTGCAATTCAAAGGTGCAATCGACAACTCAACCCTCTATCCTCGAGCGCTGCCACGAAATGAAGAAAAACAGACCCTTCAACCTTCAACCCATAACCCGTTCAAGCTGCGAACCTTGCAGCCCGGCCTGAAGGTCATGTGCCACAATGCGCCACAGATCACACTCGCCTCGCAAAGCTTTTATTAGATTCTGGGTCTCAGGGTGAGCACAAACTTTTCTGAGCTCGACAGCTGCATGCCAGCAAGCCAGTGTCCTCAACAAGCACAGCTTGCACATTCCAGCCAGGATCCAACGATCCAGCGCTGCAATTCTGAATCCTGAAAGCTTGCCCTACGAGCCCATCCCTCGACCGTAGATCAATCGAAGCATGGAGATGTTTCCCGCGCTATCTAGAGGGGCAGCGAAGCGGACCAGAGTCAACTTCCTGGAATACCTACGCTCAGACTACAAATGCAGCGAGATAAACCGAATTCCAAAAAGCCCGTCAGCACTGGTGCAAAGAAGTCTTGCCAAGCAAACCAATGCAGCCAAGAATTGAAGCTCACCCAACCTCCTTCACTCCCCTCTGTCTCCGCACACACCCATGATCTAACCTCGAAGATGAACGCCGTGCGCTTCCAGCCGTGGAGTCCTGGCAGCAAGAGCTCCCACTGACAAATGTTAGGGGTTTTAGCCTCGCAGAGCCAGAACAGCGAAAATGTCGCAAGAGGTCGGAACAAGTTTAACAAAAGCTGGAATTGATTTCTCGTTTGTTCGACTGGCAAAAGCTGCCCGCACTCTTCATGGTGGTCGAAGTCCAGAACGGCTGGGAAAAGCTGCGAAGAGGTCAGAGGGGACATGGAAGAAGCACAGCGTCTGGGGTTTGGATCGGTTGCACCCTGCCCTCCACAAGAAAATCTCGGACTGCGACATGCGAACGGCGCACCTGTCTTCCCCAGAGCCTGAAATTTTTCTTCGAACAAGACTACGGTTCTGCACGCTGAAAAGCTGCGAGACGGCACAATCTAGAAGAAAACCAAAATAATACTCCAAGCTGTCGATGCCTGCGGCGACGAAACCCCCTTCCGGCGGTCCTTCTATCGGGATCCCAGCAAAAACCGTCACCATGGTGTTCATTGCAATGTGCGTGAAGTGGCCGTGTGTCCACTGGTATGTCAACCTTGGCACTCGCATGCAAGCACAAACTTGCGCTATGGCTTCAGGCTGGCTGGAGTCCGCTGCTTAGATTCAAATCCTATTCTTGCACTGATATGAGCCTCTTCGACAATCAGATCAAGTGGCCAACGCCAGCCCTGCCATCGCAAGTCCTCCCATGTGTTTGGGGAATCGCCTACCGGGACATGCCCCGTATTCATAGTATCATGCTAATGTTGAATCTCCACTCAGGACGTGCATTCAGTCAGCACCCCAGACGGGGTTGGCACTGCCCATACAGTGCAATTGAAATGCCACCTCGAAGAAAAACTCTAGGGCCCAAAGACCAAACCTCGTCCTAACCAGACCTGACTTGCAAAAGTCCAATCCCATCATTCTTGCTCTCGTACTCCGAAGTCCCTCCCAATCTGCAACCCTACCCCACTTTCAGACTCCGGTCCTCGCAATCCTTCGAGCAGTTTTGCAGAAGGCGGGCAAAGTTATTGGTGGGGGGATCTATGCCGAGAGGTTTTGGGCTCAGAGTCTGTGCTTCAGTGCTCAACAGCTTACGCTTTCAGCCTCAGGGTTCAGCACTCTCCGCTATGTTTGGACTGGAAGATGCCTTTCTTGGGTGGAGGCGCGGCTTGTGAATGTTTGGCGAGTCCATGGGGAGGCTCAAGTGGATGTGTGCGCCGGTGTTGGAGGCTGCAATCTTGCAAGCTCTATACTCACGTTCAGACACCAACAATGGGTCCAATATTTCATCAAGCTCGGCTCATTGATCCGGTCATACCTAAATAAGGCCTAAACACGTCAAATTACACCCCATGCCTTTACCATGACCCCCCCCATGCGCACGACCGATGGCAGAGGCTATGGGGCCTAAAGGTACTGTAGGACTAGGGACTGGTTCCTTTTCCGACTACATACCTATCCTTTTTAGGGAAGGGCGCCTGCTACAGAGACAGCCTCTCTAATGCCAAAGGTCTCAGGAGTCTCACAACGTGGTGCGGACCGGCGATACTTCACAGGCCAAGCAACAGAGCCGGCAAAAGGGCTGAGGGCCGTGAGGGTCTATGCCACATGCTCAACAGCAACAGGATGGCTGAAAGCCCTGAGCTCATCCTGAGCCCATCAACCTGGCAGCCCATGGCGAACCCTACAGGTCAAGAAGGTCTGCCCGGTCCCTGTGAACCGCCGTGGCTGTCCAGCCGTCTGCAAAGCTCTCGAGTCCTGGGCTCAGAAAGGACAGCAGGACTAGAGGTGCTTCCAGCTCCGCGCACAGCTTAGAGCGAGGGTAATGGGGCATCGAAGCTCGCTCAAAGATTCGTCTGACAAAGATCGGCTTTGCAAGGAGAGCTTCGGGTATGCGAGGGTCGTCACCGAACAGTCTTTTCGAACTTACACCCGAACCTGCCGGATCCCCTGAAATTGGACCCTCAAGTGAGGGGGGTATGGGGGTATGAGGATAGGGAGGCATTGCTTTCTGCAAGGCCAGTCGCCGCCTTGCGTGAGGAAGAAATCCTGGGACCTTCAAGGACTCAGCATGCAATGCCCCTACAGAGCTGCAGTGTAGTGGGCTGTGAACATCAAGATGTTTTCACGCATGCAGTGATGCACAAGGCGCGGCTAAAGCTTACGTATGGACACCGGCCACACAAACCAATCTCGCTAGCGCAAGCACCCCAAACCCACATGCTGACTAAAGCCGGCACTCCACATGCCAAAGCCTTCAAGACAATGAGGACATGCTCGACCGTCGTGATAGTGGCTCGGGCGCTGGCTCATTGAATGACGTGTAGGCGGCCCCTACGATCCAGAGCAGCACGCAGATGATGATCTGGGTCATGATGAAGTACGGCTCTGGCAGGGCAGCTCGGTAGCTTCTTCGCATACACCCTATCGGACCCTATCTATGAGCCGAATAACCATCCAACCTAAAAACAGCACATGTTGAAAAGGATCCTCGAGAGCAGTTTGTGGCCCTGGCACTGTTCTGACGAACTTGAGAGATCAGGCAAGTCTCTCTCGTTGATCTTGGACAGATCATCGGCTGCCTGCCAATGCTTGACGCTTCTTTCCATGACCGTCGCCCTGGCCCCAAAACACCTGTAAATCTCAAGCATGGATGCTCCACACCCCGAAGCCCGAAGCCTTGAACACAAAGTTCGAAGGTGCGCCCTACTCTGAACCCCGAAATCGAAAGCACTCCTTCCGACAAACAGATCGGACTCCAGGATAGCAAGTGAGCCTGTGTCACTCTGCGTTGAGACCGGCAGCGATTTAGCTGAGGGGTTGACAACATTGGGGCTCCGAAGTCGTGACCGGAATTATCTGCATCAAGGAAAGTGCCATCGTCATTGGTGGCCTCCTCCATCGTCGTCATCAGCATGGTCATCTTCATCATCATCATCAGCAACAGCAGCAGCAGCAGCAGCTGCAACAGGAGCAGCATCATCCCAATGATCGTGACTTTCCGTGCCCTTTTCACTACCTTCATCTTCATCATCACAGCCACCAGCATCACCATGACGGCTAATCATGGTGATCAGAAACGGCACTCTGTGCCGACCTTTGGGGAAAAGTACACACATTTTATGCTTTTTGAACATGGTGGGTACAACACAAAATACACAGAGACATGACTGAATGGCCTGTGACGATGATTATGAGGATGATGATGACGGTAAGGGTGATGGTGATGGTGACGATAATGATCAGGATGATGGTGATGCTGATGATGGTGATGATGACGATGGTGGTGATGGTAATTAATGATGGTAGCGATGGTGATGATGATGGTGGTGGTGATGGTAATGATGGTGATGATGGTGATGATGGTGATGAAGATGGTCATAATGATGATGATGACGATGATGATGATGATGATGAGGAGGAGGATGATGGTGATGACGGTGGCAACGATGGTGATGATGTTGGCGGTGATGTTAATGATGGTGATGATGATCATGACCATGATGATGATGATGCTGATGCTGATGCTGTTGCTGTTACTAATGCTGATGCTGCTGCTGCTGCTGATGATGATGATGATGATGATTGTGATCGTGGTGGTGGTGGTGGTGGTGGTGGTGGTGGTGCTGGTGGTGGTGGTGCTGGTGGTGGTGGTGCTGGTGGTGGTGATGGTGCTGCTGGTGGTGGTGGTGGTGGCGGTGGCGGTGGCGGTGGTGGTGGTGATGGTGGTGATGGTGGTGATGGTGGTGATGGTGGTGATGGTGGTGATGGTGATGGTGGTGATGATGGTGATGATGATGATGGCGACGATGATGATGACGACGATGATGCTAACGATGATGGTGTCCGTGAGGATGACGATAATGATGTCGGTGAGGATGACGATGATTCTGATGCCCATGCCGGTTGTTGGGGGCCCCTGATTGCGACAGGTACTGATGTTGCTGGCTGCTTGCTTGTTGTTCATGCGATTGCCGACAGGGCACGATGCTGAAAATTCGATTATGCTTAGACCCGCCTCGGATTGATTGTGCGCATATGCCGGTAAAGGTATGTACACTGCCAACACATCAACATGCATAAACGCTGACTTGTTGCGCATCTCTGAACTGCATGACTTTACTTGTAAGTGCGACATAGGGTTCGCACGCTTCAAATGGGGCTACAATACTAACTTGAGGACCCACGAACTGCAAAAGAGATCTATGCATGGATTTAAGGGTTTAGGGTTTATAGGGTTTAGGGTTTAGGATTTAGGATGTCGGGCTTCATCGCCGCATCTGCAAGCCAAATTTGCAGCCTGGAAACGACATGCATTCCCCCTATCTCAGCGGGGACTCATGTTAAATCTAAACCCTACGCTACACCCTCAGGCCTAAACCTTACACCCTAAACCCTACCTGTAGTCTCTATTGTAGTTCCTTTTTGGGGATACCTTATAAAAATCCTTAGTATACCTAGACCTTCTTTTGTTATGTTTATTTCGGTAACGAAAAAAATGTGTATCATATATTTCGGTTTATGGCCGCTTTCTCAAATGTGGCCGGATTATGGCAAATGTGTACGGAATGGCATAAGGGGTGCTATATAGTCCATAGTTTTAATATCTCGGGGGGTTGGGTTAGGTTTTATGGCTTGTGTTCTGGGGTAAGCATCGACTTCTCGTCTTCAGTGCAACGAATTGTATTGGTGGGGCTTTACATATCAGTGGTTATCATCCATAAGATTATTCTTAGGATTTCTGGGTGGGTTTCAGGGTTCGGGTCCCACACGTGCGCACAGACACACACCCATGCACATCCTTTTTTCGCGACGGCGACTTCGTCTTCGGACTTTCAGCCGGATGCTCAGTGCAGATCAAAAATCTTCTTCCATTCCTGCTTGTAGTAAACCAAGCACTTGGAGATTGTACGAACTACTGTTGTGCTTGCGTGGCACCTACGACTCACCCTGGCAACCCTGCCAATAAAATCTTCGTCCGCCCAGGTGCACCAACCTAGCACCATGATGTTCATGATGGAACTATTATAATGCTCACTGATCGGAAACTATATCAGAAAAGCTTGCAGGGATGCAACCATGCAGCATGTGCAGTTGATAGCAACAGCAGCTGGAGAACGGTTCAGCTGTGCTTGCAGCGCCCATCTTAGCACATGTTGTCATTAAAAGCCGGCTTAGGAGTTTGCAAACGATGGCATAGCAAAGCTTATATACTTCTTCATCACAGTCGCACAATCTCGGCCTGCATGTGGACTTTGGGACGGATTTTGTATAGGACCCATTTGCGTTCGGCACAAAGTCTTGCAAGTCGAAGGTAGCCCTCCTGCAGTACAAACACAATTATAAACTCGATCCTATTGGCTATTATCACGATAAACACTATAGCCTTAAACCCAGCCGACTCAGGCCGATGATCCAGCATCTTCCATCCGCTCTCCACAGCGATCGAGGCTTGCTGCTGGGTGAGGATAATCCCAGAACCATAGAGAACTCGAAAATGAGCCCCGCAGCATTGCATGGTCCATTGTAGGATTTTGAATATCGTCAAATTGTGGGGAGCCTGGTTTTATAGAATTGAATAGACCCCTACTGTAAACGAACCATATAAATTTATCATATAATGTAATTTAATCGGCTACGGGATTATTGGAAATCAAGGCACGAGGGTAGTCTGGTCGACTCGGTCAATTACATACTCAAGCCACGAGTTCATCAGGCCACAATCATGCCCCTTCCCACATCCGGCAGGGTATTCTCGCAACCTGATCATGCAGTTGGCAGCAGCTTGCACCCTTAAATTATACCATTAATCCCTATGAGATAAGACCCGATACCCAACAGTACTATCCATCTGGCAAGATGCGATTCCACTTTAAAAGTTTTCATGCTGAAGTGGTCGATGGAAGTGCATAGATTGCGCTGATAGCAGTAATCTCTGAAATCATCGTACGCTGCGTCCAAACATTCCTGCAATGATCTTCCCGGGAACACATTCAACCGGTACAGAAGAACCAAACTGCTGGCTGCCAGATCTTTGCCCCAGCCAACAATCGCATATGTATGCGCTACGTCAGGCTTGATCGTTCCCCGGTCGTACTCGATTGTCGGCAGGATTCGGAACGGTGCAGGTAGTTCTTCCTCCTTAAAGGGGCTCGGCATCGGAACTTGAGCATGCGCATGATTCAGAGAATCCTTGCTGATGTCGAACCAGTCCTCATGTGACTAAACCCTACACCCCAAAACCCTTAACTAGCCACATAACTTTACACAGCTAGCTATATTAAACCGAAATACGAAAGCTTAAGTACAGAAGCTTCGGCAAGGGTCCTCTGCCATGCACAGATGACACTTGACTCGGGAAGTAAACCCTGTGTTCAATTTCATAGATTTGCGCAAAAACGGCCAATCTCCTTTAACAGCCAGCACCACGCACTTGAAGCACAACACCCTCTGCTTGAAGATCACCTTGCATAGGCACATAAGAGACCTATATGGAACCGGTATTGTGACCAAGTCCTACGTAAAACCTCAAGCACAGGGTCTACTAGCCTGAAACAGCTCAGCTGCTTCCAGCCCCTTGTCATACAACTCCAGCAGGTCCTCGGCCATGCTCTCCATCAAGGTGTCCAAGGTGAGGTCTTTCCAATAAAGCTGACTAGGGATGACAGTATATAGCATCCGCGTACTGAAAGTGTGCCTGGGATACTGGGGCCGGTACATACTAGATATCATAGATCTCGACTAACTTATATCGAATTATACACCCTAAACCCTTCAACCCTAAACCATAGCATATAAAGACTTGAACAGCTAGCCCAGATACCCACTGCAATTCGTTTGCCCCAGCCCCTTCCATCCGACTACCGGTTGTACCGATAAGACCATGATCGGATGCTTAGCACGTCCACGGCCTTCGTCACCGTGAATGCAAACCGGCACAGCTCTGCTTGGACACCAGTCGTCTCGTGCAAAACAAGGACAGTCAGGGTGGCTAGCCTGGTAGTTGGTCCAAAAGGTTTCCAGCATTTCCGAATACGCACTTTCAGCATCCAGGCAGCATCCTCCTAAGAAGGCTTCCCCACCTACACTAAGTGAGTATTTCAGCCACGACGACGGCATGATCACGGGGAAGCTCATGTTGGCTTTGCTGGCTCGCCCCTTCTTCACAAGGCGAATCGGTGTCTCCACAAAGTCAATATTCACAGGAAGAGAATATCCTTGCCGTACGATAAGCTTGTGTAAACTACGAGAAGCATTGCGACCAACACGGTTTCCAGAACCACAGGCTGCCAAGGCTTTCAGCCCAGGTTCGACAGGACCTCAACCGGACTAGGGCACAACCGATGATCTTCAAAATAGGGTTTAGGTCGGGTTTGTATAGGGGAAGAGGGGTCTATATCGGATTACTAGATCGAAAGTACATAATAGAAAACGATCCAAACCACAATCATATAGGTTTCACAATTATACTACAGCTAGCTAGCTTAAGTTTATAGATATATAAATCCACAACTGCACTAAGTAGGAGTGCCTAAGTCCCCACGAGGCCAAACCTTTGAATTCCGCCGGGTCTACAGGTCCTTAACTCAGGGCTAGGGTGAATCTGGGTCCCAGATGTTGTCTCGAACTCTACATAACTAGATCACTCAGCCTAGACCCATGCGAATTTGGTTGCAGCTGCCAAGAGTCCTTGCTTCTTCAGCTTGCGTGCTGCCACTTGTGCTATCCGAACAACACGTTCTGCAGTCTCTGCCTAATGTGCATGCCACCGACATGACAGCCTACAAGCTACAGCATTCAAAGCCCGAAGAACCCCAACAGCTGAAGAGTACAAGGGACACCCGTTTGAAAGCCCACGAAGAGCTCAGCCGCCAGGTCATCATCATCATCGCTCGTGAGGCCTGCGTGGTGCAGGCGGTTATGGCGGGTATGCCTACATAGGATGGTTATTGGGTGCTGGGGGCTGGTACACTAAATACCTAGCTTTGGGGTGGCTCGTGAAAGTTAGGATCCTGCATGATTTGGGAACCGTAGAAGGTTTCAGGGCTTGCAGGGACAAAAACAAAGCTAAATGTATATAGGGGTTCAAAGGACCAGTTGCCGCCTTGAGCAGCCCAGGCCGACAGTATATAGAATATGTGGCTTTAGGGGAGCTGACTATGTTCGATTTCGTTTGTCCTCACGTGTTTGGAATTCAGCCCTACAGCTGCATGATTGCCATGCATAATGAAACTTCGATCACCTGGTTTGGGATGTTAGTGATCGATCCTATACATTGCGGATAGATAACCGGACCAACCTCCATCATCGCTTGGGTCATCTTCGCCCGGAGCTCGTGGAAACATACCTGCATCGGAAGCAATCGAATCTGTGGTAGCCATACAAGAGAGGCCTGTGGGTTTGCAGCATATGTCCGACCAAGCACGAATGCTTCTGACACAAGCCAATTAGGAGCACTGATTTTCCGATCTTGCACAACCTCCCCGCGTGTGCACAGGAACTGGTAACTTCACACGAACCGGGATACAGCAGCAGAGCACCGTAAGTGCAAATTTCGATCATGATCGATCTTCTACGGAAAATCAGGCACCACCTTTGGGGCCCTTTCCCTTCTTTTTCGGGCTGGCTTTGTCAGCCTTTTTCTTGCTCTTGGAAGGCTTCGACTTGCCATCCTTGGACTTGTTCTTGTCCTTGGCCTTGCCCGTCGAAGAAGAAGGCTTCGTGGACCCGGCCGAAGATTTCAGAGCCCTGATAGTTATAGGCTTCGTAGGAAGGGGTCAGGGGATTACAAATTAAACATTTACAAGGGCTCCGGGGAAGGACCTTTAGGGGGCTTAAGGGCTTTATGTATCATAGGATAGGCAGTCGGAGGACCAAGGACTATATAAGGTTTTTTTATAATATAGGGTTCAAGAGTTGTAGTTCTATATGACATGCAATATTATATAGGTCGTAAGGCTTAAGGACAATTAGATCGAGGGACTATACCTTAATACCGGACATCTGCGGGGGTAAGGAATTGATCACCTGCAAACAAGTATCCTTGATCTCACAACATAGTTGTTCATGATCAGGTCTTGCTTCGTCGCATCTGCAAACATGCGAAGTATGGAGTCTGAGAACGGCCTCAGTAGATTTGTTTCGAGCTACATGGAAACATGTGAGGGATGCATCATGTAATTGAATCAAGCAGCTTGTCCAGTGGGCGGGTCAAGGCATCGGACTGCTTCTGGGTCAGGTCTTTGAACATCGTCTTCATACCCTTGAGGGCTTCCATGATCTGCTCACGGAGCCTGTAGTATTTGTACATGCACATGAAGCTAGCACACAGCCAAATTGCCCAAGTGCAGAGAAGCAACGCTGTGGCACGAGCACCCCNNNCCCCCCCCCCCCCCCCCCAATGGTCCAGAACGTCTTCGGTGTTGTCGATCTTTCGTCCTAGTACTTCTAAGTACTCCGGCAGCAGCTGCACGGGAGAGCTTGTTTGCGATAGGCTGGGGAAAGTCAGCCTTGGATTTTTCGGGATTGCGAGAACTCCTCTAACTAGCTTACGTATATATAGTTCGTACGGGCTTGGGGTTCGAGGTCAGTTTCTTTAGTGCAATAGTATATGTGGGTTCCAGTGCTTTGCAGAATGGTTTAGTCCAGGGAGTAGCTGGCTCAGGGATCAGGATTGCAAGCTAGCTGCTTGAAGGATGCGCTCGCGGAGAACGACTCCATCTGCTGGGCTGAAGCACCATGGGGCGAGGCTGCAGTTCCTGGGGTGCCGTTCGTCAGAGCAGTCTCGTCGGCGTCGACGGTCGGTAGGTCATTCGACAACAGAAATCCCGACTCGTCCTAGCGGAGGAGGTACGATCGAGTTTGGATTTGGGGTTCCANNGCAAGTAGGGGTTTAGGGGTATAAGGTTTGTGTAATCGAATGGGAGGGCTGTGATTTCAGACTGCAACCGACTCCTCGACTTCGACATCCCCTCTCATCGATAGTTCGCTGGTTGTGACATCCTGTGCCTCGAACTTGTCCGTCAAGACCAACCTCGCTTCCTCCTCCCCGTGCACACAATTCTTCCTCAAGTTCTTCGTACGTGCCGCCCATTGCCAGGCTGCTGCTATCATCTTCCTTATATAGAAGTGCAATCCGAAACAAGCCTAAAGGACCTTATGCATTGCATGCTTAGGACTTGGCGGGGTCCAGCACTGGTTCTGGAGGTAGTGCTTCGTGACCCACTGGCCTTCCTTGCTTTTGCC
>CAJNDV010032040.1:0-13139 GCA_905221635.1 Symbiodinium sp. CCMP2456 | reverse complement strand
CTTTTACTACAGGCGCACAGCTGTAGATCGTACTCTGCTAGAACCTTGAGCATCAGGCATGGAAACATGCAAGTGATACCTGAAACAGATAGGCACCTGGATGTGTAACATTCAGTGTTTCACCCCCCGCCCTTCTGCAGGTGCTGTTGGCATCGGGGACGCTGACGCCTCTGTCCTCACTGCAGGCTACCTTTTTAAGCTGAAACCTGACCTCGTCATCTGCAGACCTGCAAGGTCAGAGTCTGACATGCCATTGAGTTTTCCAATAATCTTCGTCAGCCCCCGACCCAACTTTTTGTTATTATTATTGCTATGATGATGATGATGATGATGATGATTTTTCTTATATCCCGATGCCCTGAAACATCAGTGAGGACATTTCTGAGCCTTACAATCTGGCCTGGACCCCGACCCCCCCCCAAATGCAGCTTCATTAGTATAGGGGCCTTAATCATTAGAATAGGGTTTTGGGGCGTATATTATACTATTATGTTATAATATGGAACCCCCATACTGAATAATATAGGTAATTATATTAGCTTCATATTAGGAACAGTAAAATCTGAACCACAAGATAGCTTCTCGACTTCTAAGTCGGCTTTAGAGAAGACACTCGTAAGCGCCGCTGCGCAGACTCTAAAACTCCCAGAAGTATCAATGAGGTTTCCTTCTTAGTAGCTGAATAGGCACAGTTTGCCTTTTTGGGGATACTATTATCCTTTCTAGAACTGCAAGTGTACAGTTTTTGTGGCTTCTCAGCAACTAAGTCTTCAGAAGAAGCTACCCATCTCATAATCGGTTTTCCGAAACCAGTCGGAAGGTAACCCACCAAAACCGCGCAAAAGCTTCAACGGAACCCTTACACAGCCCACCATAAAGCCCTTATAGAGCAAGCCCTAAACTCTAAACCATAAACCCTAAACTTTAGAACCCTAGAGCACTAGAGCCCAAGAGCCCTAAACCCTAAACTCCTAAAGCCTACATCCGAATCCAAAAACCCTAATCCTTAATGAACCCTTCACCCTCAACCCTCAACACTAAACCCTACACCCTCAACCCTCAACCCTAAACCCTCAACCCTCAACCCTAAACCCTGAAACCCTAAACCCTAAATCCTAAACCCTCAACCTTCAATCCTAAACCCTAAAAACCCTAAAACCCTAAACCCTAAACCCCTAAACCCCTAAACCCTAAACCCTAAACCCTAAAACCCTAAACCCTAAAACCCTAAGCCCTAAACGCTCATTCGGAGGCCGAGCTCGCCGACTCGCCGACGCTTTCGTCGCGAGCGCTGGCCGAGGGTCCCCTGGAAGCCTTGCAGCTTGGCCTGCCTCGATTTAGGGTTGAGGGTGAGGCTTAGGGTTTAGGGTTTAGGGGTTTAGGGTTTAGGGTTTAGGGTTTAGGGTTGAAGGTTGAGGGGTGAGGATTTGGGATTTAGGGTTTAGGGATTCGGGTTTAGGGTTTAGGATTTGGCCTGCCTCGGTTTGGGGTTTAGGGGTGAGGATTAGGGGTTTAGGGTTTAGGGTTTAGGGTTTAGGGGTTTAGGGTTGAGGGTTTTAGGGTTTAGGGTTTAGGGGTGGAGGGGTGAGGATTTGGGATTTAGGGTTTAGGGATTCGGGTTTAGGGTTTAGGGTTTGGCCTGCCTCGGTTTAGGGTTTAGGGGTGAGGATTTGGGATTTAGGGTTTAGGGATTGGGGTTTAGGGTTTAGGATTTGGGCTACCTCGGTTTAGGGTTGAGGGGTGAGGATTTAGGGTTTAGGATTCAGGGTTTAGGATTCAGGGTTTAGGAACTGGGATGTGAGGTTTAAAGTTTAGTGGTCAGGGTTGAGGATGAAGTTGTAGGGTTTAATATTGGGGCCTTAATAATCGCCTATTGTATTTTTTGGGGGGCTCCTTATTAATATACCCCTGGGTTTACCATGAGCTCGGGTTGAGGGTGTGGGGTTTAAGGTTTAAGGTTTTGGGCTCAGGGTTGAGAGTTGAGGGTTGTGGTTTAAGGGCTCAGAGTTGAGGGTTTGGGGTTACAGGTTTAAGGTTTAGGGCTCAGGGTTTACGCTTTAAGGCTTAAGGACGTTTATTTACGGTTTGGGGTTCATGGTTGATCGGATCGTCACGGCTTCTAGATTCCTCAGTGGCTGAGTAGGTAACCTTTAACCTTCTGGGGCTCTTATAACCCTACTACAATTCAAAAGGTTAATCTTTTTTGGGCTAGAGTACTCAGCCCCTAAGAGTCTTTCTACAGGGTAGTACTTAGCAATAACTTTTGTCTAAGGGGGTTCCACGAAGCATCTGAGAGGAGTCGTAGGGTCTTTCCGGGTTCAATTCGAGGAGCTGAGGTCTTAAAGGGCTTGGTAGCAAGTTTCGGAGCCAAATGGGACTTTCCGAAAATAAGGGATACCTTGTTTGGGGTCCTGATAATAAGGATCTTACTATTTAGGGTACTATATTCGGGTCCCCTATTTCGGAAACCCCCCAAATGGGTGCTTCTGGGAATGACATAGGGGTGGGACTGACTAATTAGTGACATTACTCCTCAGGTTTTCTTACTGTAGAACTTTCGTATAAATGTGCCCCAAAGCCGTAATCTACTTGTCAAGGCCCCAAGGGCTTGGGTGGTAGGTGCTCTTTTGTTGGTCGGGGTGTACGCTGACATCATGAGGATTGGGTTCTAGAATTTTGCAGGCTCGTGGCTTTATGGCTCACTGTTTAGCCAGTGTGTTCTAATGGGGCCTGTGTGGGCTGTCATGGGGTTTTAGAAAGGTGCCTATGATTGGACCGCCTACCGTGAGCTCAAAAAGGCTGACCCTCAAAGCCCTACACACTCGAACCCCTGACCCCCAAAAGTTACCTGAAGCCCTGAACCACCAAAAACACCCCATTTCCTAGAGCCCTATCCGACCCTTTAAGGGGACCCTATTCTAGAACCCTGTGGTACCCTTTAAAGGGACCCTCTTAAAGAACCCTACAGATTGTCTTGCTGTGTCTGAGGCACGTGGTGAGCTCCAAGCAAATGCTGGCCGCCGTCCTGCCCTGCTCCGGCAACCTACGCCTAGCCCCATGGCATCCAAGAGATGGTTTTGGGGTATATCAAGCATGCTCATCATAGCGCGGTTTAGGTCCCAAAAACCATGCAGGGCAATAGTATTGGGGACTTAGAGCACTCTTATTTGAGATTATTTGAGCACTTTGCTCCGCTTGCAAAGGCTGGACTCTTGCAATTTCTGCCTGCGCCGACACCGCAACGTTGAGGTTTTGGTTTTGCGGTGTGGGCCGGGGAGAATAATATGGGGGCCTTAATGATTGCCTATAGTATTTTTGGGCGTTCCTTACTATAGCTATAGGATAAAAGAGCCCAGTAACCCTATTCTAATCATTATAAGGCCCCTAAACCCTAAACCTTAAACCCTAAACCCTAAACCCTATATTTGCAACCTCCAACCCCTTCTCTGGCTAAAAGCCTCAGAGTCCCCGGCAAAAAAATTCAAACAGTGTGTTGATGTAGTCCGGGGGCCTCCGTGTCTCGACTTGAGAGCCTGATCCTCGGTTTCGGGTTTAGGGTTTTAGGTTTTAAGGTTTAGGGTTTAGGGGTTTAGGGTTTAGGGTTTGGGATTTAGGGGTTCAGGGGTTTAGGGGTTTAGGGGTTTTGGGGTTTAGGGGTTTAGGGGTTTGGGTTTAGGTGTTAGGCCCTAAACCCCTAAACCCTAAAACCTCAACCCCTAACCCTACACCCCTAAACCGGTTTAGGGGATTCTCTTCAATCAGCCGGCGAAGGTTGGAACCTACGACCAGTGGCACACGCAAGAATTTCTCGAGGTCGGATCTTCTCTCGCACGGGGCTTCTCCTCTCTGATGGTTAGTAGGTCTTTGGGGAGTGGGTTTATGGGGACTACTACCTCTAGAGTACTACTGCGATATAACCAAAAATTCCATGTGACATTTCGGGGCCCAGTCCGCCGCGCGAACGCAAAGGAGCTCGGCAACTGTGTCCTGCAGCTGATCCTTTCAATTCCCGGCGGAGTGCTCTGCTTTTTGATCCTCGGACTCGGCATTGGGGGATGTGGGGAAGGTCGTTTTCGGATCTTGATATAATATAATTAGAAGCCTATCTAATTACCAATATTACTCTTATATCACAATACCATAAAGGAGCCCAAAACTCTATTCTAATTATTCAGGCCCCTATATTAAACTTTTTTCGGTAGGCTGTTGCCTTTCTCGCGAGCTTCTCCCTTGAACGGCAAAGCTCCGAAACAGAGAGCCCCTAAGTCGGGGCTCAGGAGTGAGCTTACGGTTTAGGGCTTCGCAGGGTCCTCATAAATTCAAGTTTTGAAGCCGTCAACGATAGCCTACGAATTTTAAGTTATATCGGTAGTTTATGGTAGAGTTTGGGGATTCGCATTTCAATGTTTCAGTTTTCAGCACTAAGATGGGAAGATGGCCTGCCCCTGCCATCAAAAAAACTTGCTGGTGCTAAAGGGGAGTTGGAGATTGGATCCCTATACTCGCAAAGGCCCCCTACACCCCTAAACCCTAAACTTCCTAAACTCTACAATAAGCCTTTCCTGTGGCCCGAATTCCCAAAAGACCGACCTTCTTAAGGATCTATATAACTCTATATATATATATATATATACATATATATATATATATATGTACATATAGGAACCATAATGAGGAACCCTAGGCAGGTCGGTCTTTTCGGCTACAGGTTAGCCCTTGCACCCCCAAATCCGCAACCCTAAATAAACCCCTAAACCCTACACGCTGAGGCCCAGCTATCAGACGTTGGAGCTTGCGACAGCAGCCTGGAAACGCCGGGGAGGGGCCTTTGGAGGAGGCCTGTTCTGGGTATGTACATAGAAGGTTTGGGGTTTAGGGTGCATATTCTTAGTATGAAATACAGTAGAAAATTAGAAAAGCAGCATATATCCTAGTAAACATGATAGTACATATAGATGATGCTACTCACGAGTATGTATGATAGCATAAGTCTATATTGTCTGTTGTAGTGTGTTAAAGTATATTATAGTTTAAAGGGCTCCAAAGGCGGGACGAAGGTCGGTGGCGATAAACCGACTATAAGGTCTCATTGTCATATAAGGGAATGTTCATCCTACTTAATATCGAAGCCTAAATATCCAATATTGTTCCTTAGGGTTCCTTCTTAGACTTACAGTAGAAGCCAGAAAGTTGGAACATCATTATCCGCATGCCCTTTAAGGTAAAGTATAGGGAATCCCAGCACGAATCATCCTAAATCCATGTTCCAACTTTCCGGGGTTCACTATACATGAGAAAGGAGCCCAAAACCCAAGTCTAATTATTAAGGCCCCTACATTCTTCCCACCGTCTTTCATACCATCTTTTCAGGCTCTCTTTGGGCTTAGAGTCGGGATTTAGGCTTTGGTATTGTGAGGTTTCAGGCTTAATCGGGTTCAGTGGTCCCCTTGAAGTTAAGGTAAAGGACTCCCAAAACGAAATAGAAGAGAGCTTCCCCGGCCAAAAAAAGGGGCCATGCCATGGGGCTTATAAACCCTAAACCCTAAGCCCGAAATCCAAAGCCCTGAAGCCTAAACCCTAAACCCTAAACCCCGAACCCTAAGCCCTAGTGAGGCTGTTGTCTTCAAGGCTTCGATTTGTGGCAGCGCCTTGAAAGAGTTTGGGTCTGAAATAGCGGGGATCTCAGGACGCCGGATTGGGATATCGGAAACCGGCCCTAACCCTCGACGATGTGAGTTTAGGGCTTAATTTAGGGCCCTAAATAAATATCTATACTCCTTCATGAGGTTCATTATTATAAATATAGTATAATGGGCCCCACAACCTTATTCCAATTAAGGCCCCTACACTAGGGTTTAGGTCCACACACCCATGAAGTCTGGAGCTTGTTTCTGGAAGCTCTCAAGAGCCTGCAGGGTCCCTAAACCCTAAACCCTAAACCCTAAACCCCTAAACCCTAAACCCTAAACCCCTAAACCCTAAACCCTAATACAGGGCCTGTGCCTCCGGTTGCAGGAAACCAGAACCCAGACCCCCGGGAGGATCTAGAAAGTAGATCCCTTAAGGGGCTTGCTACAGAGTACCCTTTAGTAGTTAGGGTCCCAAATTAGGAGATCTACTTTTTAGATCCTCCCGGAATTCTGGGAAGACGGTCCCCACGTTCAAGGCAAGCAGGGCGATGCCGAAGCCCTGTGTGAGCTGGCCGTCTGCCAAGGAATCTTGGCGCTATAGAGCAGACCACACCCCGACCTTCGCATAGCTGCGGAGGACGACCATTCCGCTGTGTCCTTCAGCGACAGCAAGTGGCTACTGGCTACACATAGTGAGGTTCAGGTCCATCCGGAGCGCACGCGAACGGGAAGCAGAGGCACTTCATGACAGAAATCCTGGCCTTTCACTTGATTCCGTCAGTCCTTCGAACCTTCACCTGTTAGTTGGTGGTGGGTTTCATGGTTGTGCAGATCTATTGGCTGACAGGACTGGGTGAGGGGTCTTCAGTTTTGGTGTTGAGCCTCGGAGCAATGCTATGCACCATAGATCCTAAAATCCTCCCCCGACCACCCACCGTGAGCCTTAAATCCAAACCCCAACGCATCTACCCCGGACCCTACTCCGCCCTAAACCCTAAACCCTAAACCGTGCTTAAGCCCCAGCCTGGAATGTCTTTGGCCCTGTGGCTTCAACTGCAAAGACTTGCTGTGGCTTCTGGGGTTTTCTCAATTAATGTAGGGATTTTAATCATTAGAATAGGGTTTGGGTGTCTATTTTCCCTATAACTCTAATAAGGAACCCCTAAAGCCGTACTCGAAATATTAAGGCCCCTACATGAATTTCTGCCTTGAGGTTTCAGGATTCAACAACCCAACCTCTTCACTTGCCGTTTGAGGTTGCAGGATCCAAAGACCTTTTTTTGCGGGAAGTTCTCTAAGTTAGGGCCCCTTTGTGGATCCCAAATCTAATCGGGCACCCTTATGAAAAGGATCCCTAAAAAGGGACCCTAATCTAGAGAATTACCCATATCATAGAATTTTACATCTTTCGGACGTCAACTTCACCTGTCTGGATGTCCCTGAGGCAGCCTGTGGCGAAGGATGGAGGAGGCCGGATCCGCATTGCCAGCAGGTGAGACTTTTCAGGGGCCCTTTCAAAAAATCCCCAGACTAAACCCTAAACTTTATACACCCTAAGCCCGAAATCCTTAAGCCTTAACCCTAAAGCCAACCCTAAACCCTAAACCCTAAACCCTAAACCCTATCCTAAACCCCAAACCCTAAACACCCTCCTCCCTAAACCCTATCAACCTTCTATCCCCAAGCAGAACCTGCGGGATGGGCTTGGGGTTTAGATTTTCATGGTTTAGGCTTCAGCTCAGCTGGTCGACTTCGGGCTGCCAGCCGTGAGACCTCTGGGTTGGGGTTTAGGGTTTAGGGTTTAGGGTTTAGGGTTTTGCAGCGCATTCCATGGATGTCCTCTTCTGTCTGGTGCTTAGTAGGGAATGGATCCCTATGATAGTCCCTTAAGGTCCCTTATAGTAGTCCCTGTAACCCATTCCCCCATTCCCTACTAAGCACCAGACATGTGAGACTGCCGGGAAGGCTCGCCGAGCCAATGATGGCTTTTGCCTTCGATTTGGTGCACAGAAGATGAGTAAGAGTAATACCGGCAAACTAGTAGTATGGGCTAGTAGTAGTTGTCGACGTAGGAGTCGTAGTCGTCGTAGTTGCCGTCGTCGTAGAAGTAGTACGGCGAAGAAGAAGACGAAGAAGTAGCAGCAGCAGCAGCAGCAGCAGCAGCAGCAGCAGCAGCAGCAGCAGCAGCAGCAGAAGCAGCAGAAGCAGCAGCAGCAGCAGCAGCAGCAGCAGTAGCAGCAGGAGGAGGAGGAGTACTGGTAGTAGTAAAAATAATGACAGCAAGAATAATTAGCAATTGCAATAACATAGGAGTATTAATGAGAAGAACCAACTCAACAACAATCATATTTACAATCGGGGACGGGATCTGGGAGTTTCAGGTCCAGACACCCCATCATGTATGACAGGCACAGACCCCGATTTTCAACAGCGTTCAACCTCTTCAGCGGCTTAAGACCTAAAGTTTATAAGGTTTACGAAGCCTGAATCAGAAATTGAGGGACTCCTGACGCCAACAGATTCCCGAAACAGCACAATTTCGTGAAGATGCTTCAAGCGGAACCTTGCAATATGAAGAAAGAGTCCTGAGATACCGGTTACCTTGTAGATTCGATTGCCGGCTCATGGCTGCTAGGCTTATAGGTGATGTAAGAAACAGTGCCCCCGTGATCTCAGTGAATCGGCTTCGAGAGCCGGTTCAGGTGAAGGGTGTGCTCGTCTCAGAGCCACGCGGTGCTGGCAAGGAGAGGGCTTCAAGTAGTCGGGGGATTCTTGTTCCACAGGGCTCTTTGCGATGTATGGGGTGTCATAGATTTAATTTGAAAGTTACCACTTATCAGCAACCATGTAACGACGTAGCACATACTTTCACCTTGACCAGTGTTCCTTGTAGGAATCGTCGCCACGGTAGAGAGGCCTTGCTGAAGAAAGGCCCCAGAAAAGGCTAAGCAGGAGGCAGAGGTGAGTTTTCCAATCGGAGAACTTCCTTGCATTTAGTCGGCAACTCTTTTTCAGGATTTTTAGGCAAGGTACCTGCAATGATCAGAAGCCCTCAAATCTACCTTCGGCTGGTCCTTCGATCAGGAGATGTCGGACGCCTGTACCACTTTCATTAACAGCATCTTGGTGCAGATCTCTACTGACCCAGAGATGTTTCCAGAAGAGGCTTTTCAGAGGGCTTTAGATGAAGAGGTCTGATTTTTTTTGAGTAGGAAGTTCCCCCCAAGTGTTTCGCAGATCGGCGGATGAAGCTTAAAGACTTTATGGCTTTGTGTTCCGGGTTTAGGGGTTTGGGTTTAGGGTTTGGAGAAACTGATTTTCTGAGGGAGTATTCAAATATCGCTCTAGTACGGTTGCTGCTTGTGCGTGTGTCGATGGAATTCCCGCTCATTTGCCGCTATCCTGCCTGTTCACATGTAAACCAAACTTGCTGGGGAGAAGGGACACCTCCAATCCAAGTTGGGCTCGGAAAAGTAGACCAACTCCAGAAGCCAGAAAGCCCTAGAAGAGGCTAAAATATAGAGGCCTAAATAATTAGAGTAGGGTGTGGGGTATATCATTATATCATACTATATTACTAATCAGGAACACCCACAACCCTATTCTATTTCTTAAGGCCCCTACATTAGTCTAGTGTTCAGGCTTTTTTTGTATGCCTTGGGTTTAGGACCTTGACTTCCCGAGCTTGAAGAAGACGGGCGCCAGCATATCGCGCACAACCCTCGTTCGAACCTCAAGCCCCGAACCCCAAACTTTACAAAAACTAATGTAGGAACCTAAACCCTAAACCCTAAACCCTAAACCCTAAACCCTAAACCTAATTAGGAAACCTTGGTCCTCTGACCCCAAGATATTGGGGTTCTATTTTAAGATCCAAGGTTTCTTAATCAGGCTCCAACGTTAGACCGTGGCACTCTTCGGAGCACTTAAAAAAAGGGGCCTTCATATAAGTAGAATAGGGTTTGGGGGGGTATACTATACTATAACTATGATAAGGCACCCCCGAAACCCTATTCTGACTATTAAGGCCCCCTAAACCCTAAACCCTAAACCCCTGAACCCTAAACCCTAAACCCCTAAATGCTAAACCCTTAAGACCCCTACATTACTAGGCAGCCCAGGCGTTCGAAGTGGCCGTGGGGCTCTAGCACTGGCTGTGTACCGCGGGAAGATGAGCGAAGGAGCTTCTGTCTGCTTTTTTGATCTTGGTTTCAGGTTTCTGGTTTAGGGGTTTAGTAGGGTTTAGTAGGGTTTGGTAGGGTTTAGGGTTTAGTAGGGTTTAGGGTTTAGGGGTTTAGGGTGTAGGGTTTAGGGTTTAGTTTCTTGATTTCGGGTTTTGGGTTTAGGTTTTTTTTGACTTCAGGTTTAGGGTTTAGGGCTTTTTCTTGGGTTCAGGTTTAGGGCTTAGGGCTTTTTCTCGGGTTCAGGTTACTGGTTTAAGGAGTGAAGGAGCCTTGTTGAGACGTTTCTTTCATGTTATGGTAGCTCTACGGCGTTCTTCGGGTGGAGGAGGCCCATGAAAGCACGAGGGTAATATGGGGGCCACAATATGTTTTAATAGGGTTTTGCGGTATACTATACTATAATTATGAGAAGGAACCCCCAAAACCCTATTCTAACTATTAAGGCTCCGACATTAGATTCTAGAGTAACGGGCGTAGGATTCCGGGGCTTGCAAGGGGCTTGGCACTTTGAGTCGGGCTTCGGAGTGACTTTCTAAGGACTTTTGGAGGGACCCTTAATAGGGACTCTTGTAGGTTATTGGGGTTACTATGGAGACTACCTGGCTATATAAGGGGTATATAAGGACTATACAATGGTTATTTCAGGTAATGGGATTAACGGTCCCTAGTGGGGGTCCCTCCTAAAGTCCTTAGAGACTTGCATTTGGAGGAATTAGGAGATGTGTTAGCTAGGGTTTGGAAGTTCATGAAGGGGCCTAAATAATTACCCATGCTATTTTGGGGATTCCTTAATACAATTATAGTATAATGGGCCCCAAAATTCTATTCTAATTAATTCAGACCCTACATTACGGCGTGACTTGGGCTTTAGAGTCTCGGGCCTTCGTGCTCTGAGAAAGCCTTGGCGAATTTTCTTGCTGTCCCAGGTGCAGTAAAGTGTGAATTTGGGGTTTACCGATTGGCATCGTCTTAATTGCCCATAAGCAAACGGAAAATTGTCTGTACTACTCCGCGCTCATTGATGTGCGTTCTTTGCAAATACCTCCAAAACGCTAGCCACTAGATTAGATGGTTAGAGGGTTGAGGTCCGAGGATACTACCCAAGCCAAAACGCCCACAGTGTCCGGGTAGCCGTCACCGTCTAAATCTTTCAACTCTAAGCCTCAAACCGTTAAAACCACACCTGAAGCTCTTGACTATAAGCCCTACCTTAACTCCATTGTACCGAGCCTTCCAGGGTTCCTTACCATGAACAACTACGCTCTTTGGGGTCAAGCCGCAAACCGTAGCTGCTAAAGCAGGGCTCGACTTCACCGATGACCTCTGTCGGGCGGTAATCTGCATCGGCATTCCCTATCCGCAGGTGTCCCTTGGCTTATGGTTTCCGGTTGAGGGCATAGACATGCTCATCTGTAGAACGGCGAACCCCAAACCCATCCCACCCAAAGTCCGAAGCTCGAAGCCGTGTCTTCTCCGTCTCATCTCCCCTAAACCCTAAACCCAAGTGCAAAATCCCTAAACGTTCCTGGAGTAGGAACTAAGTGGAGGCGAGGTGTCAGCTGTTTGTTTGCGGTGTCTCGGAGTCTTGAGCTTATAACATCGTTCTCTTCGTCCAAGGTCTAGATCTATAGAGTAGAGATAAGGGTTTCGGGTTTAGGGCGTTGGCTTTTTGCGGCTTATAGGTTTTAGGTTTCGGGGCTTCGCGGCTCAGTATCGAGGGGCTAAACCCCAATATGTCCCGGTATGACATGAAGCCACAGATACCCTAAACCCTCTTGTCGCCCGAGGAACGACCCGGTGGCGGCTTGGCTTGTTCCATTTGGAATGTTGGAATGTCTACTAGCTCCAGGTTCCAAAAGGACGAAATGACCCCTTAAAAATAGGGGCCCTATACCCTTATACGATCAATCCCTATATTATGGTATATGAACCTTAAACACTTTTAGGGTTCATTTCGTCCTTCAGGTTACCTAAATATTGAGTTTAGGGTTTAGGGTTTAGGGTTACCTAAATATTGAGTTACTGCGGCTGCCCTTGGTATGGATAGGCCATCGGATTTCGTTTGTTGTGATCTCTTTGGCAGAGGCTTGAAAGGTAGCCCACCCCGTAATGACACTTGCAGACATTACCTCTTCATCCGTGATGCTCAGGTTTATGGGGACAATGAAGGTTTGGGGTTTCGTACAGGGACCGGAAGTTACCAACATTATTATGCATTAAGGGTTCATTAATACAAGTTAGCAAGTTACAGGTACATTGTAATCTACACCAAAGCCTTGTCTGTTCCAATTAGACGATTAAGGCCCGTGCATACTTGTGTTTGACGGTTGGAAGCTAAGAGGAATGTTGGACTGCGATGTGGTTGAAAAGCATTGCTAGCGAAGGACTACTCATGTTGTTGCGTTGCTTACTTTGTCAAAATCACTTCTGAATGTCGGCATCCCGAAAGTCATCCTGGAGTCGCCCCATTATTCAGGCCTGCATCATTCGACTCGGTCTTTTTGATGGACTATGGCTATCATTATGTTGGGGACTGCTGGGGGATAACATTGCTAATTAGTCCCACCTGTGCACTAATATATGGCCCAAATCATTGCCAATACTATTTTGGGGGTTCCTTACTATAATTATAGTATATAGGGCCCCAAAACCCTAATCTAATTATTAAGGCCAGAACACCTTAAACCCTTACAGTTATGGTAGCCCTTATAGAACCCTTCAAGGAACCCCGAAAGCCCTTATCTAGTTATGAAGGCTTCTACATTTGGGGTCTTGGGGTTTCTCAGGTATTGGCCAAGCGACAGTGGAATGATTCCCGCACGCGCAAAGCGGGCACTCTCAATGGCATCCTGGCCGCGGCAGGCTTGTGCCAGTATAGGGGCCAGAAGGATCAGCAACTAAACATATTCCGGAAAGTTTCGTAGGGTTCCCTGATATGAGTATACATATGCCAACTAGATAATGCTACTCTAAGTAGCGAGCCCCTGCATGCGTCCGGCTTAAGGTCGTTTTGGGGCTCCTCTCTTTTCGCTTTAAACTCGCAGCTGTCACGGGACCACCCGAACCAGGGACTTTCCACCCGAGGCTCTGCAGTCAAAGCATCATGCGCATGGGCTCCATTGTAGTTCCTTTTGGGGAGTACCTTATAACGGTTAAGGTTTAGGGTTTAGGGTTTAGGGTTTAGGGTTTAGGGTTTAGGATTATAGGATCCGAAATATAACCCCCCCCCAAAAAAAAAGTAATTACAACGGAGCCTATCGTTAAGCCCTAGACTCTTGAGCTGAAGCCCCGACGGCCGAACCCTCACTCCCTAAACCCTAAACCC
>CAJNDV010032039.1:25385-37857 GCA_905221635.1 Symbiodinium sp. CCMP2456 | reverse complement strand
GTTTAGAGTTCAAGGCTTTGGGTTTAGGGTTTAGGGCTTAGGGTTTCGGGTTCAGGGCTTGGGGTTTAAGGTTGAGGGTCAGGGCTTTGGGTTTAGGGTTCAGGGTTTAGGGTTTAGGTTTTAGGAGTACCCTAGCCCAAAAAGGGTTAACCTTTTAAACTATAGTAGGGTTCAATATAAGCCCCAAAAGGTGAAAGGGAACCGACTCAGCCTCTAAATTCAAGAAATCTACCACTTACAGGATTTTAGGCTTTAGGGCTTTGGGTGTAGGGTTTAAGATAGGGTTTAGGGTATAACTAGGGCTTAAGGTTCAGTGTTTCGGGTTGAAGGCTTTATCTTTAGTGGGTTAGCTAGGTTGGCCCTCAATGCCTCTGAAACCTGTTGATCTCCTGAAGCCCAAGACGGGAAAATATAAATATTTCCCAAAGTCTACCCCGAGTTGGAACAGGGTTTAGGGTTTAGGGGCTAGGGTTTAGGGTTTAGGGTCCGGGGGTAGTATAGCGTAACTTTCTCCAATAACATCAGTAGTTGCTCAGGCTTCTTTATTATTGTGCTTGTAGGGTTTGACAAAACTTGTAAGGGTTTACCATGTGCTGCAGAAGCACATAAAGAGAGACGAACAGCCCCATGTATGCTGGTATATCTGTAGATGTAAGCCCATATTGAGGAACTGATTCAGACAGACACATGTGTCAACATACACTTTATGAGGCTTTTGGGTACTTCGGCTTCGTCCTGCTTGTGGACACTCTCTCGTTGGAGTCATGCTGGCTTAGCCTAGGAGATCCTAAGGGTGCATGTGCGCATACAGCTTATACCATAGAGGAGCCGCTTTTCGGGCAAAAGTATATATACTACACACGCACATGGAGCCTTGGGGTTAGCATGCTGAGCAAAGTAGCAACCCGCGAGCTTGTGAACAGCCACCGAACACACTCACCCGCATTCACCCGCAGCCGCCAACCGCCAACAACGTAGGAGCCTTAATTAGAATAACTGTTTCGGGTATACCATATAGTAAGGAACTCCCACAACAGTATAGGCAATCGTGAAGTCCCCTATAGTAGTCTACGACGTCGACGGAGAATCCGGAGACACTCATCTATCTCTTGAGACTTCCCATGTTGCCAAACGCCCAACCCTAAACCCTAAAACCTAATCCCTGCATGTCTTAAACCAATTACTAAGCCCTAAAACCCTACACCCATGACAATAAGCAGACACCCTCTAGAGCCCTTACAGAACGCATGCAGAAACCATCAAATGCAGCACCTTTGCACACTATTCTCCACCAAACTACACAAACCCCGATTGCAGGAACCTTGGTACACCATATGTAGATCCTATCTTTACACAACAAAACCACGCTATACACCCTAAATAAACTCCTGAACCCCTAAACCCTAAACCCTTAAACCCTAAACCCCCAAACCCTAAGCCCTAAACCCCTAAACCCCTAAACCCTAAACCCTTATATTAGGCTCTAGAAGCCCTAAACCCAAAACCCCTAAACCCTAAACCCGAAAAAAAAACTCTATAAGCCCTAAGGCCTAAACCCCTAAATCCAAAACCCGAAAAAAAACCTGTATAAGCCTTTTGGCCTAAACCACGACAAACCTGGCCTCGGAGAGCACGGTGTCTCAGAACCCCAAACCCTAAACCCTAAAACCCCAAAACCCTAAAACCCGAAACCCTAAAACCCCCCAAAAACAAAAGCAAACGCCCCGAGAACCTGGCCTCGGAGAGCACAAACCCTAAACCCCTAGACCCCTAAACCCTAAACCCCTAAACCCCTAAACCCTAAACCCTAAACCCGCCTAAACCCTAAACCCTAAACCCTAAACCCTAAACCCGCCTAAACCCTAAACCAGCCTAAACCACGCCAAGCCTGGCCTCGGAGAGCAAACTCTATAAGCCCTAAGGCCTAAACCCTTACATTAGACTCTTGAAGCCCTAAACCCTAAACCCTAAACCCTAAACCTTAAACCCTAAACCCTAAACCCTAAACCCGAAACCCTAAACCCTAAACCCTAAACCCTAAACCCTTATACTAGACTCTAGATGGCCTCGGAGAGCACGGTGTCCCTGGCGAGCTCTAAGATCTGGTTTCGGATCAGATCGGGACTCCTGGCGCGCGGCTTTCTTTTGGGGGGCTTTGGGTTTAGGGTTTATATAGTTAAAGGTTGAGGAGTAGGGTTTAGGGTTTAGGATTTTTTGTTTGAGGTTTAGGGTTTAGGGTTTAGGATTTAGGGTTTAGGCTTTCTTTTGGGGGGCTTTGGGTTTAGGGTTTATATAGTTAAGGGTTGAGGAGTAGGGTCTTTTGTTGGCTTTGGGTTTAAGCGTTCTTTTGCTTGAGATTTAGGGTGTAGGGTTTAGGATTTAGGGTTTAGGGAGGTTCCTTCATTTTTTAGGGCTTAGGGGTCAGAGTTTAGGGTTGAGGGAGGTTCCTTCAAGGTCTAATGTTTAGGGTTTGAGGGGTCCTACGGGTTTAGCGTTAATTTTAAGATTCTCAGGATTTTAGAGGTTTCTTCGCCTAAACCCTAAACCCGAAACCCTCTTCCTTTAAGTGTTCCTTTCAGGTTTCTTCAAGGTTCCCTGGGGTTTAGGGTTTTACGGTCTATAGGGTTTGGGGATTTGCAGTTTAGGGTTGTGGCGTTGGGCTTTAGCCTTAGAGTATAATGGGTTCTGTCACAAGAGCTATGAGGTTCCTGTACAGGCTCCTCCAAAGGTTTAGGGTTTTGGGTTTTGGGGTGTAGGGTTTAGTTCCATAAGAGTACTTTAAGGCATTCTTTCGGGAAGACACCAAACCCGACTCCAAGCATTAAGGCTTCTAAGGCCTCTGGTTTTGTAAAGTCCTAAGCTCTTACCCTGAGGGTCCATGTATCCAAATAGCGAATACTTCGGACTCAAAAGTATGTATATTTGTGTATTCTGTTTGGGCACATGGACCCTTAGGGTTACGGAACTCCTAGGCGAACTCCAACTGAAAACCTCGCAAGGCCACGATACACTCCCCGACCCTATGCTATCTCTGAGCAATCTTTAACCCCTGTAGAGAATCCTTATATACAGATCCCTTCAAAGAGTATGCCAAGCGCGTGTCTAACACTATAAACCGCGAAACCTTGGAAACTCGAATTGTTCAACCCTTATAGAACCCTAGAACCCTTAAAGGACCCTTAAAAAACTCATGAAAGAACCCAAAAATCTCTATGACTCCTTGCAGATCCACAAGGTAACATCAGTCGTTGTAGAGTAACAAATGTTGCCCCAGTGCAAAGCAGCTCCAGCCGCGTCTGCTTTCAGACACATGTCCGCTGCGAGTCCCCTAGACCCTAAACCCTAAACCCTAAACCCTAAACCCTAAACCCTAAACCCTAAGCCCTAAACCCTAAACCCTAAGCCCTAAACCCTAAACCCTAAACCGAGGCTGCGAGCTCTGCCAAGTGCTGCGCCCGCCGACTTTGCTCTTCCGTCAACGACGTGCTCGTCGCCTCGCCGCCTCTGCGAACCTTAAGGACGAAATGAACCCTAAAAGGGCTCAAGGTTCATATACCATAATACCATATAGGGATTTATAGGGCATAGGGCCCCTACTTTTAAGGGCCATTTCGTCCTTAGGGAACAGAGTCCTGGAACTCACACCGACGCGCTCCAGCAAAACACAGTCCAAGTCTGCCCGACCAGCGTGCAGTTCGACATTTTTCTGCAGTGTGTGGCCGCAGCTCACACGGTTTAGGGTTTAGGGTTGAGGGTTTAGGGTTTAGGGTTTAGAGAAAGCCAGTGCCCACAAAGTGCTTAACCGCTGCATCTTCCTCTGCGCTACTGGTCTTGTATCGCTCTTCCCAGACAGAGAGTTCGCGTACCAGTTCCTACCGTGGCCTACCCATAGGCCCCATAGTAGTTCCTTCGGGGGGTTCATATTTAGAATTCTATAAGGTAATCCCCAAAAGGAACTACTATGGGGCCTATGGGTATCGCGCGGTACTCCAGGACTCCAGGGTCGTTTGCGCATGGGAGCCATCGCCAAGCAACAGCGTCAGCTCACACGCTTTGCATGCCCGCCTTCCAACTGTCGCATTTTGCAACTGAGAACAGGGTCCTTTCTCGACTAGCGCAGGGTTTGCCCCAAGACATCCTTCAAGCAAGCCTAAGTGTATATATATATAATATATATATATATATATGTACACACACATATATATATATATACACACACACACAACCTGAATCCTACAATCCGAAGCAACACTTCCCAACACCAACCTATGCCCGCCGCCCAACCAAAACGCCCAAACCCCTTGAAACCACAGAGCCCTAAACCCTGAACCCTATAAGCCCTAAACCCTAAACCCCAAACCCGAAAAACCAAAACCTTTTGAAACCACAGAGTTGTTCCAAGCTCGCGGCAGCTTTGGCGCTGCAGGGGCCACTTGCAGCTGCCCCTGTGAAGGAAACTTTCTAAGGGGTCTAACGGTTTAGGGTTTAGGCTTTAGGGTCTAACGGTTAAGGCGGTTAAGGTTGGGGTTTAGGGTTTAGGATCTAGGGTTTAGGGTCTAGTGCTTCAGGTCTTGTGGGTTCTCGTATTCGGGTTCGGGTATTAGGGTTTACCGCATTAGGTTTAGGTTTTCGGGGTAGCTGCTCCCGAGAAGGGTTCGCAGGGTTTAGGGACTTAGGGCTCAAGGTTTAGGGACCTAAACCCTAAACCCTAAACAGTTTGGGTGGAAGCAAGAGCTTGTGCATGAGCCGGGATCCCGCTGATTTCGAGCCACACAGATGAGAGCCATTCATGTACCCAACCGTGCTCTGGAGGCACACGCTTGTCAAGATGGGCACCTGAAGTGTCATCCCTGCGACCTCCTGAACCTCGAAGCCCGGGTTCCACAAGCCAATCGCGAACATGAGACCGGATGCGCTGTGTGCGAGGGCGTCTCGCTCGTCCGTGGTGTCAGGTGTGAATAGGCTGTCTTGAAGTCGTCCGCCCGCGCCTTTGCCAGCATTCCAGCCGCAGACGCAGAGGAAGCGGACTCATATCGCGGAGTCTCGTCTCGAGCCATGCCAAGAGTGACCTTTCCCCACGAGCAGGAGCATGTCGTTGTGCAAGTCCTTGTACGTCGGCGCGATAGAAACCAGGTCGAGCACCCTACTCCAAATCCCCGGGGGTGATCGGCGGGATGACCGGCGAAAGCCCGTACAGTATGACTGCCGCGTGCGCCGCTTCTTGGGCCTCTTCAGCGGTCGCTGGACGGGTTGGAGGCTCAATGGTCCTTGGATCAATTGTCGATGCCCAGGGGTTCATCGCCTTCCGAGCCACGTCGCCTTGTGCCGCCATTGTTCTCTGAGTCTCAAAAAGTTCAGTGATGCATAAACCCCGAAACCCCCATGTTTGGAATCTTATGGTTGAAAGTCTTGGGATCTTGAGGTTTAGGGTTGTGTAGCTGTGTTTCGTCATACCCGTGGGGTTCAATAGGATGGATTCGATGGCTGGTTTTGGTTCTGGAGGTTCATAGGTACTTCTGTTTATGTAATATAGGGGCCTTAATCATTGGAATAGCATTTTGGGGGTTCCTCCTTATAACTCTGATATAATATAATCGAAACCCTCTTCTAACTATTCAGGCCCGTATATTAAACGTCTAAACCCTAAACCCTAAACCCTAAACCCTAAGCCGGGCTTTGGGCTGTGAGGCTTCAAGGCTTTCCCCCAAATCCTAAACCGATTCTTCGAGACTTGATGGTGGTTAGCTTCCAATTTAGGGTTTAGGGTTAAGGGTTTAGGGACTTAAAGATAAAGAATATGCCTCAAATCATTTTTGGGATCCTACTCGAATTTAAGGTATGTTTCTTCATAAAGGGGCATTTTGCAGCCAAGACCTTTGAAGCCACCAGAAAGCCAGATGCACATGGGTAGTTCTCTAAATTAGGGTACCATTTAGGTTCCTTTCTATAACCGTTCCGTAGTACGAGTATACATCTGGGGGACCTAAACAGGAACGCTAATTCAGAGGGAACTACAGGTGGGGAGTTTAGAGTATATAGGGCTTCTATAAGGCTTCGATAAGGTATATAGACCTTCTATAAGGCTCCTATGACGGTAACTACCCACCTGAAATGTCCTAGACTAACTTAGAGAACCCTAAACCCTAAACCCTAAACCCTAAACCCTAAACCCTAAACTAACGACATAGCAGTAAGTCCAGGGAGCTCCTTGCTTGCCTGATTGACCCCAAAAGTTGGAAACCCAATAGCCTCAATCCTTAAAAGTAATGTATAGGGTTTAGGGTTTAGAGTTCCAATAGCCTCAATCCTTGAGAGGAATGTTTTGGGAATCCTCCGGCACTACTTGTCATTAATCAGGCTTCCAATTTTTGGGGGTTTAGTCTAGGGTTCCTGAATATACACCTAGTTTAACATGCACCCAAAAAAACCTACTCTAATCATTAAGGCCCCTATACTTACAGTAACCCTTAAAAGCCCTAAACCATAAACCCTAAACCCTACTCTAATCACTATAAGGCCCCTATACTTACAGTAACCCTTAAAAGCCCTAAACCCTAAACCCTACTTCAATCATTATAAGGGCCTTAAACTTTGGATTTACGAAGACCTCGGAACCAAGCTCCGATCCACCGTCGACACTGTGCACGTCGTTTAGGGACAGCAAGGAGGATTAGGGTTTAGGGGGTAGGGTTAAGGGTTNNGGGTTTAGGGTCTAGGGTTTACATAAGGTTTTGGATTTAGGGTTTAGGTTTAGGGTTTAGGGTTTACGGTTTTAGTTTAGGATCTTGGTTTCGTGTCTAGAGCAAGGCGCGAACTGCAAGGTTAATGCGTAGGGGTTAGAGTTTGGGGTCTAGGGAACTACATCAATACGAAACCCCGAACCAGAAACCGAAACACCATGAAACTTGAGACCCACAACACCCTCAAACCTACAGCAGCAGAAACACCCCAAAACCTACTGTAAGCCCTGCAACCCCAAATGCTTGAAGACCCGTAAGACCCTCCTCACACGCTTCTGAAACACTGTAGACACTGGCAAAACCAGTTTAACATCTACTAAAAAACCTTAACTAAACTCCAAACTCTGAAAACTTTTAAACAGATTTCGAAAGCCTGAACCAAAAAACGATCTAAGATCCAATGATGGCCTATACCAGCCTATCATTTCTGAATCCAAATGTAAGACCCCTCGATGTTGAAAACCCTATAACCCTAAAACAACCTCAACTCCTTAACCCTAAATCCCAAAGCCCTAAACCCCAAGACCACCCCCCCTCCCCCACCCCCCAAAACCCTAAACCCAAACATAAAAAGACACCCATGCACACACACACACACACAAACCTCTACCCTTAACCCTACACACCCTAAAACCCACAACAACCATAAACCCAAAACCCAACCAACAAAAAAAAAACTAAACCCTCTCCCCTAAACCCTACACCCTAAAACCCTAAACCCTAAACCCAAAACCCAAAACCCTAAACCCAACAAAACGAGCCTCTGCCCCTGTCACATCGGCCAGGGCTGGGCCTTTTCTCGTAGAGGACCCAGGGCTTTTGGGCTTTTAGTTGCGAGTTTAGGGTTTAGGGTTTAGGGTTTAGGGTTTAGGGTTTAGGGTGTTTAGGAGTTTGAGGCCTTAGGGTAAGTTGGATTCTATAAGAAGGGCTTTTGGGCTTTAGTTGAGGGTTTTTGGGGTTTGCAGAAGGGCTTTTTACTGGGTTTAGAGGATTTTGTCGCGGCGTGGGGCTGAATCTGCATAGGTTTAGGGGGTTTGAAGCTTCAGATCGAGTTGCTCGGAGTTTATAATCCTAAACCGCTTCAGGAGGTCTTTTCGGGTTTCAGTGTTGTAACGATGTTGCAAAGCTTTCCGCTGAAGGGTTGGTGGCCTGTTTCAAGCTTTATAGATGTTTTTGAACAGCTTGAAACGATTTCGAAAGGGGCGGACAAAGACGATTGCAGCTTTGGGGTTTTGAGGTGTAGTGTAAAGTCTTCGAGGTTTGGAAGTTTAAGGGCTTCGGGGTTTAGGGTTATCAGGGTCCATGGATTGTGGGTTCTCAGGGCTTTAGGGTCTTGGGGCTGACTAACGGGATGTAGGGCTTTGAGTTGGCGGGCTTGGGGGTTCAAAGGCTTTTGGTGCTGAGGCTTTTAATTTTAGGATTAGTGTTTAGTACTCTCCAGGTGGTGGGGCATGGGGGCTTATGGGTTCAACGGGACTCGTTCCAAACGCAGTTTAGGGCTTTTTATTGAAATAATTCCCAGAGGGTCCATATATACTACCATTATGGAATTAGGTCCCAAAAGACCCTTCATATTAGGGTTTTGGGGGCCTAATTCCATAATGGTAGGATATATGGACCCTAAACCCTAAACCCTAAACCCTAAACCCTAAACCCTTAAACCGGCCTTAGGGATTATGGCACAGAAACCCATGGGTCTGATCGCACGAGCAGAAGAGGCAGGATCGATGCAGCGGCCAGAAGTCGAGCCCAACTCCTTAGGTTTAGGGTTTAGGGTTTAGGGTAAACCATGAACCCTAAACCCTGGACCCTAAACCCTGAAACCCTGAACCCTAAACCGTAAACCCTAAACCCTAAACCCTAAATCCCTAAACCCATAATCAAGCATTCAAAAAGGCCACTTGAAAGATGGTGGGCCAAAGGCCTTGAGCCTCTGGGTTCTGGCGAAGTTGAGGGTTGCGAATATAGGGGCCTTATTAACTAGAATAGGGGTCGAGGGTTTTAGGGTTTAGGGTTTAGGGTTGCAATATATAAGGGGCCTTATTAGTTGGGGTTTTAGGGTTTAAGGTTTAGGGTTGCTAATATAAGGGCCTTATTAGTTGGGGTTTAGGGTTTAGGGCTGCTAATATTCATCGGGATAGGGCTTGGGGGTTATACACAAGTATTGTTAAAATGATAAGGACTTCGAAAATTATATTGGTACTTATTTACTGGTATGATTAGGCTAAGGAGCCCCGAAATGGTACTGGTAATTATTTGGGAGTTTCCGAAAATAGGGGACCCTAATATAGTACCGTTAATAATAGGATCCTTATTATAAGGACCCCAGAATAAGGTACCCTAATTTTCGGAAACCCCCATTTAGGCCCTTCTACTACGTCCAGTTTGCCGAGGCCAAGACGTGGTGCAGCAGCTGGGATGTACGTGGCCTTGTGATAGACCTGACATGGATGAGGGCTAAACCCTAAGCCCTACACCTAGACGAAGAAGATTCCCTTAACTTAACCCCTCAACCTTAAACCCTAAACCCTAAACCCCTAAACCCTAAACCCTTATAACCCTTCTTAGAAGGGAAGAATTTGAACGATGTCCTAAGTCGTAAGCCTCCACGTGCCATGAAGCAGCGGCAGTTGAATCGAAGCCACTTGGAGGTTCATGGGTAGTTCTAAGTGGGGTTGAAAGTCCCCTAATATGGGTTATAAGTATAGTTACCCTACTTGTGACCCCACTTTTTACTACCCGTGAACCCTAAACCCTAAACCCTAAACCCTATAGAACCCTTAAAGGAACCCTTAAAGGAACCCCAAATAACCCCACTTATAACTGCCCATGAACCTCCAAGCAGAGTCCCTTCACCTGACCTCTCAGCCCGTGAGCCTCAGACCCTGAGCCCTATAGGGTTTAGGGTTTAGGGTTTAGGGTTTAGGGTTTAGAGTTTAGGGTTTAGGGTTTAGGGTTAAAGCTTTAGCCTCGGGTTTAGGAAGTTTAGGGCTGAGGGGATGAGGGTGTAGGAGTTTAGGGCCCTTGAGGTTTAGGGTCTAGGGGATTTCTTGAGGGTTAGGACCACTGAGGTTTTTAAAAACTGGGGGATGTCTGGACCCAACAAGCTGCACACAGAACTGCTCCCTTCAACCTGACTTTTGGAGAGTGTCTCAACACACATGTATGTGCATGTATGTAGGTATTTATGCATGCATGCATGTAAGCATGTATGTAGGTGTAAGTAGGCATATGTATATATGTGTAAGTATATGTGTTTCTTTGTATATGTCTGTATGTGTACGGAGGTGTATATGTGTTTGCGCGTATGTCCACGTTTACAAGTATGTGCATGTGGATGTGCATGTGTATGTGAGTATGTGTGTCTGTGTATGCATCTGTATATATACATACATACACACATACACACATACACAAATACATACATACATACATACATACATACATACATACATACATACATACATACATACATACATACATACATATCCATATTATGTATATATGCATGTACCGCGCAGCCCGAAACCGTACACGCTGCTGTACGCAAGCCTTCGAGCCCTAAACCCTGAACCTGCAATCCTAAACCCTACACCCAAAACTCGAAACCCCAACAGGCGTCAAGTCCATGATGCAAGGGCAACAATAATTAGAATAGGGCTCTATGGGGTTCCTTTTTATATTATATTAACATATGTGTAGTTGTCAAAATTATGGTCCCTTTTTCTGGGTACCCTAAATAACAGGTGCCGTATTGTAATAAGGACCCCAAAAAGGGACCCTAATCTTGACAACCACCCATATATACACCCCCAAACCCCCTATTCTCATTATTAAGGCCCCTAAATTACATGGTCCCTTTAGAGAACTATCCCTATAGTACCCTTATAGGAACCTTATGCCCTAAAAACTAAATCCCAAGCAAAGAACCCTAATTTGGAGAACTACCACATGGTCAGGCCTCTTCAGCAAACTTCTGCCCAGTCTCGTCGCGCAACTTTTTGAAGCTCTGAATCACGGGCCTTGGGCTTAAGGTTCAGGCCTTAGGGTTTCAAAGTTCAGGGTTTCAGGGTTTAGGGTTCAGGGTTTAGGGATTTAGGCTGGAGGGTCGGGGGACTTCGTAAGTAGGTAATAAGTACGTAGAGTTCCATGTACGCATTGCACACTGAGTGGGAGCCCAGTTGGGGCTAAGATACGTATATTTCTATAAAAACAACTATCAAAGTCCCCCGACCCTCCAAGTATAGGCCCGGTGTAATTATGCCGCCTCAAGGAACCTTGGAAAGCCCGCTGAACCTCATTCGTAGATCCGTCTAAGATCCAACAAGGGGGCTTCTATGCTGGGAACGGCCAGTGTAGTTTTCACCCTAACCCTAAGCCCTAAACCGCGCCTAAGCCCTAGAACCCGAAATGCTAAACCCCCAAACTCTAAACCCTAAACCCCAAACCCTAAAACCCTAAAACCCTAAAACCCTAAAACCCTAAACCCTAAATCCCCAAACTCTTAACCCTAAACCCTAAACCCTAAAACCTTAAACTACACTAGCTGCCTTAAAGAAGCCTCAAAACCTTGTAGGAAGGCCCCACCTGCTCGGAACGCATAAGATCACTGGTAGGGCGCTTTAAGTGGGAGCTAGGATTCGGGGGACCCTTGGGGATATAGACCCTCTCAATAAGGTCCCTTTTAAGAGAGCCAAAAGTAGGGTTCAGAAGGGGTACCCTTTAAGGGGTACCCCTAATAATACTACCTATTAAGGACACCCTTAAACGGACTTTAAAGGAACGCTTACAGGAGCCCTTACAGGCACCCTTAAAAATTTAAAGGAACCCTGGAGGGAACCCTTAAAGGAACCCGTCAAGTTTAAAGGAACCCTGATAGGAACCCTTGAAGTCGCCCTGAAACGGAACCCTGAAAGGAGGAGGAGGGTTCAGGTTTAAGGTCCTTAAAATGGAACCCTTATCGGAAGCACTTCTAAGAAGGAATGCATATAGACGTTCCGACTCTGCAAAATAAAAGTGTGGCTTCAGCTCAATGCCGGGCCATGAAAGCGTATAGAGTTTAGGGTTCTAGAGCGTGGGGTCTACGTTGTTGGGAATACCCGGAAGCCCATTACGGGAAAGCTCTGCCGATTTTCACAAAGGGGATTGAAGGTTATGAACAGGGTTCAGGGTAGATTTCAGGGCTCATCCTAAACCCGAAAACCAATGCCCTAAACCCTAAACCCTAAACCCTAAACCTTATATCCCTAAACCAGTGAAAGGGTCTATGGTCCCGGATACCTTTCTCCGCTGCTGGCCCAAGCGGCAGCAACAGACTCGCGGCAGTCGCCTTATCCGTGTCCTGAGGCTACGCAGAGACTCCAAAACCCCTTAATTAAGGAATATACCTTAAATCATATTAGGGATCCTAAACCCTAAACCCTAAACCCTAAACCCTTAACCCTAAACCCTAAACCCTAATATATTTTAAGGTATATTCCTTAATTAAGGGGTTTTGGAGTCTCTGGGTACCCTTAGTGCCTCCTAGATGTCTCGGGCCTAGGGCGGGCCTTAATAGGGGTTTAGGGTTAAGGGGTTTAGGGTTTAGGGTTTAGGGTTTATAGGGTTAAGGGGTTTAGGGGTTTAGGGGTTTAGGGATTTAGGGGTTCAGGGTTTAGGTTTAGGGTTGAGGGTTTAGGGTTTCGGCCTGAAGCGTTTTGCGAGCAGGGTTCGCAAAGCTTCGGCTGTCGCCA
>CAJNDV010032038.1:5244-33738 GCA_905221635.1 Symbiodinium sp. CCMP2456 | reverse complement strand
GGTTTAGGGTTTAGGGGTTGGGGGGCCTTTCATAGTACTCGTCCAATTGGAGGTCGCCTGAAGTCGCGAACGGTTGGGGGGCCGCAATCCTTGTCGAGTGGAGACCGCCCCAAGTCGTGAAGGGTTCGGGGGCCCCAATCCTTGTCCGGCCCCAATCCTTGCCCAAGCAAAATTTAGGGTTTGCGTTGCGGGTGCGTTCTGGGCTGAAGGGCCCGGTCATTGATTTGCGGATTTTTGGCTTCGAATCCCTGTCCAAGCAACATTTACGTCTTGCGCCGGTGGAGGATTGGATTCAAGCCTTCTCCAGTTAGAGAACCCCAGACCCTAAACCCTAAACCCTAAACCCTAAACCCTAAACCCTAAACCCTGTCAAGTCGTGAAGGATTGCACAGTTGCAGGGGCCCCAGACTCGCTTCAAACCACGATGGCTTGGGGGGCCCAATCCTTGTCAGTTGGAGGCCGTCTCAAGTCGTGAAGCTTGGGGGGGCGTTTACAGGGCAGATAGCGCTAGCGGGATGGGGGGGTGCTCGAGGAGTACCCCCCCCCCCTCCCCCCCTCTCAAGAAACAGCCTCCTCCTTTTCTTGAGGAGCACCCCCCCCCTTCCAAGAGAGACCCCCCCCCCCTCCCCTCCTGCTTAACACCCCCCCCCCCCTCGAGGCGCACCTCTTCTTTGACTCGTGCCGGTCGTAGTAGTCAAAAATAATTTTGATTTGTTTGGATTGCCTCGTTTGTCAAGCCGAGTTGCAATGTAAACCCTAAACTAGCGAACTCCTTGCCAGGAGGCACTGGGCTTGGACGCTTCCGCGGCGAGGCGCCTGGCCGAGCAGCTTCGGTCGCTTCCCAAGGCGGAGCTGAAGAGGCGCATTCAGGGTTTAGGGTTTAAGGGTTTATGGTTTTGGGGTTTTGGGGTTTAGGGTTTTGGGTTTAGGGGTTAAGGGGTTTAGGGTTTTGGGGTTTTGGGGCTTAGGGCATAGAGAAATCTAAACCCCTTAAACCTAAACCCCAAGCCCCTAAAGACTTTTAGGGTTTAGGGTTCCTATAGGGTGAGGTTTTGGGGGGGATACCGTTTTGAAGGTTCTACAGGATTTTGGGGGTTTGCAGGATCTTATGGGGCTCTAAGGGTTTTTTGGATTGCTTTCACAGGATTTTTATACGGCTGCGGGCGTTCCCTCAAGGCTCCTTTCAGAGTTCCTGCACGAGTCTCGCAGTTCCATAGCGGTTTAGGGTTTAGGGTTTAGGATTTAGGGTTTAGGGTTTAGGGTTTAGGGTGTAGCGTAGGGCTTGAACCTTGACCCTAGAACCAATAACCCCCCCCCCCCCTGCTTCGGAGCCCTGAAACCACAAAACTCCTAAATTCGAGTATAGGAGCTTTAATAATTAGGATATAGAACCCCCAAAACCCTAGTCTAATTATTAAAGACCCTACATTACGCTCAGGGCTGAGGGTTCAAATTCTAATGCTCCCAAGCTGAGCGAAGGAGGCGCTTGGGACACTCTTTGGGGTTAGTAAAGGGCCTTGAACCATCTGTCATAATGTAAGGGCCTGAATAGGGTTTAGAATTTAGGGTTTAGGGTCAGAATGTAAGGGCCTAAATAAGTACCTTTTCTATTTTGTGGGGGCTCCTGATTATAAGTATAGTATAATGGGCCCCAAAAGCCTGTTCTGCCTATTAAGGCCCCTCCACCAGCTCCCTTGATTTCCCGATTATAGTACATCAATATTGAAGAGAATCGAAGTATACTGCTCCCGAAAACTCTAAACCCTAATACCCTAAGATGTCATATCCTAAAGCCCTATACTACACCCTAAAACCCTAAAGCCCTAAACCCTAGACTCTAAACTCCATATCCTAATAAGTATTATTATCGCCCAGGGCTCCTTAAACCGGGGCAGGGTTTTAGGGTTTAGGGTTTAGGAGTATAGATCGTTGTTTTCGTGTGTTGGGGTTTCGTGAAAGGGGCTTCTTCGGGTTTCTTTAAAAGAGCCTCCCAGGTTTCCCATAAGGGTTTAGGGCTTTGGGTTTAGGGTTTAGGGTTTAGGGGTTTAGGGGTGTAGGAGTTGAGGGGTCGAGGGGTTTAGGGTTTAGGGTTAAGGGTTGCCCATAACGGTTCTAGGAGGTGGGTTTAGGGCTCTACAAAACTTACAGAGCCGTTGCAGAACCCTTATAAGATCACTAAACCCTCAGCCCAACACCCTGTTATGATTTTTAAGACCACTAAACCCCCATCAAACCGTCTAAAACCCTTATATATCCCGTATCATGGAACCGTTACAGAGCCCGGCACCCTTCAAAGAGATCAGTCAGCTCAACCATGATGCCTACCGCCAGGTTTGGCTGGAGGGACCCTAAACCCTAAACCCTGAACCCTGAACCCTAAACCCTAAACCTCTGAGACCTTACCGCTTCGAGTCGCGGAACCACGTGGTCAACCTGGGGCGTGTGGCGAAGATCGGGCTCGCCCCCTTCACGGACTTGGGGTCTAGGGTTTGGGCTTTGGGTTTAGGGTTTAGGGTTTAGGGTTTAGGGCTTAGGGTTTAGGGTTTAGGGCTTAGGGTTTAGGGTTTAGGGCCCCCTTCACGGACAAGGTGTGGCAGCTGGATGCCTACGGCAGTCGGCCTCACGGGCATTGGAGGAACCTACCCGATCCGCTCGCGAGCGTCTGCGAGCTGATCTTCGGAGAGCTGTCGCGAGCCAGAGCGAGAAGATCTACGCGCCCGAGCCCTTGGACTTGGTGACGAGCTTCCTGACGCGCCAGAACAGGTACATCGCCTTCTCATCGAGCAGGATGACGATCAGAGGACTCATTTAAAAACCTTCCTAGCATGGATGATTATACATCGTTTCTAAGAGCCGTTTAAAAGAATCCTAAGCCCTGAACCTTAAACCCTAAAAAATAAACCCGAAACCCTGAAGCCCAGGCCGCCACTATAAGCCGACTCCCGCGCTTCCTCAGGCGCCTTCGTGTCCTCTGGGGCATCGACGGTGCCGAGGAAGAGCCGGCGAGGCGGAAATATTAGGGCTTTGAGGATTTAGGGCTGCAGGGTTTAGGGTTGAGGGTTTAGGGTTGAGGGTTGAGGGTTGAGTAGGGTTGAGGTTTAGATTCCTTTAAGAGTTCCTTCAAAAGGGGTTCTTAAGCATCCAGGGCGTCGGGGGTTTCAGGATATTGGTCGACTGTTTGGAAGGTTTAGGTTTTTAGCATTTCTTTGAGGGCTTCAGGACTTTAAAGTTTCGGGTTTAGGGTTCAGGGTTTAGGTTTTAGGGTTTAGGGTTTAGGGTTTAGGGGTATCTTTTATATGGCCTAAGTACACAATTATTCGGGTTGGAGGTTCAAAAAACCGCCCTGCCCCTGTGCCCTGTGCCCTGCGCCCTGCCGGAGATGAAGTGGGTCATGGGCACCGGTGCAACTTGGGTTTAGGGTTTAGGGTTTAGGCTTTAGGGTTTAGGGTTTAGGGTTTAGGGCAGATCTCATGGCTCTGAAGAAGCTAGTGCGAGCAGAGAAGTCCTGCAAAGCGCACAATAACGCACACTCCGTTTTGGTTCGTGACGGTATTTATGACCCACCAGCTCCTCCACCGACGTGTGCTTTGCTCGTAACGAGTTGTGTCGGGTCTTCAGGTGCTGGTCTTCGGCAGCCAGTGACGCTGTTGGATCGTGCATTGAGTCTTGGAGCTGCCAAGAAGCACAAAGGAGATTCTCTTCCCCTACGGCGACGAGTGCGCCTGACGCGAAATCCAAAGGAGATTCGGCTGCATCGTCGTCCCCTACTCCCACGAGTTCGCCTGACGCGAAATCCTCCCCGATGTCCGAGACAGCGAAGAGATTAACATGTGACGTATATGGAGGGTTCGGGTTAGCGCCATCCATGGTTGGGGTTTGGGGCCCTTGCTCATCTAAAGTACCGTGTAAGGGACGCATAAACCCTAAACCCTAAACCCACAACCCTAAACCCCATACCCTATACCCAAAACCCATAAACCCAAAACCCTCAACTCTAAACCCTAAACACGAAGCGCTGAAGTGCTAGGGCTTCGGGCCTTGGAGATTTGGAGTTAAGGAGTTTCAGGGTTAGGAGTTTGGGTGTTCAGGGGTGCAGGGCCAAGCCCTTGGGGGTTAGAGCTGTGCAAAACTCCTTGCCGCAATGCCAGACAAAGCATAACTACCGCATAACTTCGGGTTTAGGGTTTAGGATTTAGTTTGCCGGCCTGAATCTTTCATACTGAAGGCAGTTTACACCCTGATGAGACGAGCGTAGAATGTGTATATATACATATGTATATATCTATATATATATATACACACTATGTACATATATGATTCTATGATCTCATTTTCTTTATATGTACATGCATATGGGTGCTCAAACTGCAAACGGGGCCCGATGAGCTTAGATGGAAGGATTCGGATTGAGGGTTTGGGGCTTACCGGGTTTAGGGACTAGGGTTTAAGGTTTAGGGTTTTACAATATAGTTATAGGGTTTAAGGAGTAGGGTTGAGGGTAAAACGAGGACCCGGAATCCGATAATCAGATGCCTCCACATAAGCTCTGCAGCTCCAGAGCAAGATCCAAACCCTAAACCCTGAAACCCTAAACTCGCGGACATACCAGGGTTTAGGGTTTAGGGTTTAGGGTTTAGGGTTTAGGGTTTAGGGTTTAGGGTTTAGGGTTTAGGGTTCATAGGGGCCTTAATAATTAGAATTGGTTTCGGGGTATACTATACCATCAGTATGATAAGAAGCCCCCCCCAACACAGAAGAGGTAATCATGTAGGCCCCTATATTGCGTTTTACTCCCAACATCCGACAAGGGCCCGCCAAGGACCAACAAACTCTGCCAAACTTCTTTACACTCGATAATGACGATGAACGTTGAAGGAGGCCCTTACAGGACACCTTACAGGAGACCCATGAGGACCTGTAAAGAAGACCATTAACGGAGACTGTTCCGGGAACTCTGAACGGAAATCCCAAACCCTGAAACCCTAAATCCCAAAACCTTGAAACCCCCCAAGGCCAGACCCCAAACGACACCTGAATCTGAACCTTGCCCCAAAGGGTCCTATGTACTTTTATGCGGGATACTTAGTAGAAATTCCTAAGGTACTTTCGACCCTTTTGGGCACGGGAACTCCCAAAGGAACCCAGCCAGGAAGCGAGCGCGGCGAAGCATAGCACAGAAGCCCACGAAGCTTGATAGGGCTTCCAAGGCTGGGGCTCATTGGGCTTCAGGGTTTTAGAAGTTTTAGGTTTAGGGTTTAGGGTTTAGGGTTTAGGGTTTAGGGTTTAGGGTTTAGGGTTTAGGGTTTAGGGTTTGACGGTTTTGGGTTTAGGGTTTCAGGGTTTTAGGATTTGAGGTTTCGGGGTTTAGGGGATAGGGCTTCTTAGGCGGTCAAGGGGTTGTGGGGTGTTTTTGGGTTTGGGTTTGCTGGGGAAAAAGGGGGCACAGGGTTTGAGCTTTTGGGTTTGGGTTTTCAGGGGTTGTTGTTTTTTTTTTGGTGGTTTCAGGGTTTGGGGTTTTCGGTGTTTCTTAGGGGCTGTGGTGGTGTTAGGGTTGTTGGTTCAGGGATTCAGGGTTAGAGCCTGGGTTTTGTTATATGATAGGTTCGCTTGACGGATCTTTTGAGGCTTGGATAAGGGTTCCTCTAAGGGTTCCTAGGGGACCTACATTGACCTATATTTGCGGTTTTTACTGCATGAGGGTAGGGCTACCCCTGGGGATGGCGGCTTTGGTTTAGGATTTAAGGGTTTAGGGTTTGGGGCTTAGGGTTACAATGGTTGAAGCGAGTTTTCTCTGAGGGTTGGTTGCGTCAGCTTTCTACGCGGGTTTGTATAGGTTCGGAGGTCAGAATACGGTTTTGAGGTATTGTAGTATGGTGATGTATAGGAATACAAGGGGATACTGCTACTGCTTCTTCCCAGCTCTAAATCAAAGGCCCGCGAAACCAGTCTGCATTGTGGTTTTATCAAGTTCTATCACTTGGGGTTCCCGTACAGGTGGTCTTTTCCAGGGTTCTGCACCGGGTCCTTAAGCAAGTTTTCTGGTGAGGGTCTTTCAAAGGGCGCTGGTTCTAGGATGGTCTTATACGCCGCTCTGACATTTATCGGGTTTAAGCTAGCATTGATGTGCCTTGCGATGGGATTTATGGGGCTTGAGATTGGGCTTAGAGGGGTTAGGTGAGTATTTCTCCGAATTCGAGGGTTCAAGATTGGATTTGTATGCTTTAAGATGGGGCTTCTGGGGTTTAGGGTTTGTAGGACCTTAAAGATCCGTCTGTTTCGACCCTTGGCTGCCACCGTTGACCGCATATTGGGCGAGTCAGGTGGCCGTATTCAGCACGGGGCGCAGCACCTTATCATGACGATCGGGAACAACTGCTGCAAGCACGAACTTTCAAGGCACCATCTTGTCGTGTGCCCGTGGTCACCCCCTGATGTTGGCCTGCATCCAGGACGCCACTCAGATGGAGCAGCCAGCTTTGAGGAAGTGCGACCACTGATTTTGCTAGTTCATTCTCGCAGAGTTGGAGGGGGACTTACCCGACTTCACAGGAATTCGTCATGTTGCCTGGAGCCTAAACCCTACAGCTGAAATCCAGCCTCAGCTCCCGCAGATAGCCCTCATCTGGGTTCTTGTTAAGGAACCCGGTTTAAGTTATCATAATAGGGACCGATAGTGAATAATCGGGCTTCTTTATTATGGTAACTTAAACTACTTCCCTAACTCAGAACCCAGTCATTGAAGACTGCACAAGACCCCTATGCAGGCCGTCGAGAAGTCTGATCGGATCTGATCAGGGTTTAGGGTTTAGGATATTTAGGATTTAGGATTCAATCTATCGGATATATATAAAGCCCTTACAACGACCTTGCAGAGTCTTCCTCTGAACAAACATTCTTGAACCCTTAAAGAGCAGTTGCTGGACCTCGCAACGATCCTTATAAAGAACTGTTGACCCTGCACAAAACGGTTGGGACAGGCTCTCTGCAAAAACATGTCGCATGAGAAATTCTAAGCCGTAAACCCTAAACCCTAAACAGCGCAAACCAAAACTTTCCCTAAACCCTAAACCCTAAACACCAGAGCGCCGCCGGGACGGTGCAGGCGTTTGCCCTGAGCATGACTCCAAGTAGCTCCAGTGGGGAGGCAGGCGTCCGCGAAAGGGCGAGGGTGGAGGGTTTGGGGTTTAGGGTTTAGTTCCAGGGTTTAGAGTTCAGCGTTCAGGGTTTAGGGCTTTGGGCTGGGCGTTACCAGCGTCCGCAAGGCTTGTAGTGGCGTCTGCAGGAGCTTTTCTTTGTATGGTTTGGGGTTAAGGTTTGGTCATCGTCGCATGCCCCTGCATAATGTAGTAAATCCTGAAGCAGACTCAATAACATCCAGATTACGGCAGCTTAAACCAAGTTCATTTAGGGTCCCAATACCTTTGTGGAGCTATTAACCCCATAACCCTGAACCACCCAAACCTCCAACATCAAACTCGATCCTAAACCCCAAACCTTAAGGGAGACCTGCAGGCCTACGTCATGCCCGAGCCAGAGGTGGAACTGTTCGGTCTCGCGTGCGCAGACGCCGGGAGATGTGCCCCAGCTGGGCCAAGGAAGATTCAGAAAAGGGTTTCGAAAGGGTGTACGACGAGTTTAGCAGGTGTTATATGAGTTTTGTAGGGCGTTATTAACGCGATGGGTCAGGGTTCAAGAGGGTATATAAAAGAGTCTTTAAACGGAGGTTCGATCTGTTGAGAGGGTATATGAGGGCGTGTCAGGGTCATGAACGGGTTCCGAGCCCTAAGCCCTAATCCCTAATCCCTAATCCCTAAACCCTAAACCCTAATCCCTAAACCCTGAACCTTATCTTGAGGTGTAGAGTTCCGGGGTTGAGGGGCTTAGGATCTAGGGCCACCTGGACCCCAAATAACCTGCCTTTCTAAGTCATAATAGGGAACCTCAAAAAGGAAGGTTTTCGTCGGGTTTAGGTAGTCGCTATAGGTCGAGGGATTGGGCTTCAACTGTGGGATCTTCTGCGATCCTAGCAACCCAAACTCTGAACCCACGTACCGCATATTTAGGGTTCGTAGGGTGTATAGTTTATAGGGCTTTGGGTTGAGGGTTTAGGGGGTTCGGCTTTGGGTTTCGGGGTTTAAGGTTTAGGGTTTAACCCGGGCCCGAGAGACCAGGTGTAATCCCAAATCCCAAGGTTTAGGGTGTTAAAAGTTCCCTAAGGTCTCCCTTAAGGATCTCCTTTAGCGTTTAGAACTCTTCAAGGGGTGCTATGAAAAGTTTTTTTGGTTTTATGGAGTTCAGGCCTCTGGGTTTAGGTTTGCTCTCTCATCGCTGCTCGGGATTTCTGTCACTTAGGGTTTATCAGGGTGTAAGGCTTGAGGTTCTTTTGTCAGGATCTTCATCAACGTGTTGTTGCGCTATAAGTGATCGTCTCTTTGCGGGCATAGGTTCGCAAAATCCTCCCTGACGATCGTGTGATAAGAAAGCAAGGTAACGGCCACGTTAGCGATTGTGCACGACTATTTTAAGCCCCTATATAAACCCCTCATCAGACAACGCCGGGTGTGCCTGCTGAACGTTCGTCCATGCTTGCCTCGGTTCTCGCTCTTTGCTTTCAGGCTCCCGATTGGCAATCCTCCTGTTTTGACCTGTGCTGCCGCAGGCTGGGTAGTTCTTCAGTGGAGGGTGCGCAGCCGCGTGTTTTGTAACACTTCCGCAACCGGCCTGCGCTGGCAGAGTGATTCTTCCTTCACCTCTGGCTAGCAGTTCAAGAACCCTGACGTGCTGTGGCAGCCCATCGCAGTCGGGCCGACTATAGTGTAGGGTTTGGGGTTTAGGGTTCAGGGGTATACCCTAAACCCTAAACCCTAAACCCTAAACCCTAAACCCTAAACCCTAAACCCTAACACCGCTATTTCTGTGGGTACGCTCTAAAGTGGAGCTTAGAGTCGAGTGTTTGGGGATTTAGGGTTTAGGGTTGAGGCTTTTAGGGTTTAGGGTTTAGGGTTTAGGATTGAGGGTTTAAGGGTTTAGGGTTCAGGGTTGAGGGTTTAAAGGTTTAGGGTTTAGGATTGAGGGTTTAAGGGTTTAGGGTTTAGGGATTAACGCCATCGCCAGCACCAGCAGCAGCAGCACCGGATGTGGGGTTTTGGGTCGAGGGTTTAGGGGTTTAGGATTTGGGATTTAGGGTTTAGGGTTTAGGGTTTAGGGTTTAGGGTTTAGGGTTTAGGGTTTATCCCACGACGGCTTTTGTAGAAACCTTTAACAAGCCATCAGGGAATCCTCTATGAAACCTGTCAATGCAGATTAGATCTATCCCAAAACTTGTTACCCGAAGCCGGAAACACTACTAGACCCCCATGTTTTGGAAATCTACTTGAAACCTTTTGGAACACTCAGAAAAGCCCTTGTAACACAAACTACCAAGTAGTACAAACCCCTCTAAAACACTAGTCATACACCTAGAGAGGTCCAAGGCTTTCATTATTCCTTAGGGTTCTTCTATTACTTTATTGTACTTACACTTTACTATACTACACTATACTATACTATACCATACCATACTTTATAACTCTCGTCTTATCATGTGTGGGTCGACCAGCCCCCCTTAAGTCTTAGGTTCGGCGAATGAAGGCCCCTATAGTACTTGCAGGAACACTAAACTCCAAATCCCAGCCACTAAACCCCAAACCCTTGTAGATCCTTTGAAAGAGCCCTGATTTGAACCTAAGCCCTGAACCCTGGACCCGGCAAGGGCTGCTAGTCTGGCTTTAGTCTTAAGTGGGTTTAGGGTTTAGAGTTTTGGGTTTATGGTTTAGGGTTTAGTATAGTGGCGTTAAGAGCAACTATAAGCACAGTTACAATAATTACCCTTATTGATCCCTTATAAGAGCCCTAAACCCTAGACCCTCCCAGGCTCTGTAATAGTTAGATACTGTCTTTTTGTACAGTTGCATAAAACCCTACATCCTAAACCCTATTAGGGTTTAGGGTGCCTTTTAGGGTTTATGACCCCTGATAGTATAGACTGTCACGGGGGGTGGGGGCAGTACCCAACCTACATGTATGGTATGGTACAGTATAGTCTAGTAGAGTATAGTATAGTATGGTAAAAGTAAAATACAATAATAAAGGAACCCTACGGCCCTAAGGAATAATGAAAGCCTTGTCCAAGGCTTGTTGGTCTGGCTGGGCTTCGCCGACTGTTGCTGGCTGCGTGCAGCCTCAAAGTCAGCGGCGTCCGTGGTGAGGTGCGGATTTATCTAAGGTTTAGGGTTTAGGGTTTAGGGTTTAGGGGGTTTAGGGTTGCGGGTAGTCGTTCTCTAAATTAGGGTCCCTTCTTAGGGTTCCGTTTATAAGGGGTGCCGTCCTATTTCAGCTAAACAGGGGACCCTAATTTAAAGAACTACTCAGGTGCAGATCTGGGAGTTGGGATTATGTTGAAGGGTCTCATTTGTTTCGGGCTCTGAGGTTTGGGGTTTAGGGCTTTGGGTTTAGGGTTTAGGGTTAAGGGTTTAGGATTCCTTCGACGGGTTCGATGCGGTTTTGGTAATTTACGGGTTTGGGGATGCAGGGCTCACGCTTTATGTACGGTTTAGGACTTACGGGTTTAGGACTCTAGGGTTTAGGGTTCATGTAGGACTGAACCCTAAACCCTAAACCCAGAACCCGAAACACGCCAGAGCCCTCGGCCTATTATGTCAGGCGCCTAGATGAGTCTCTGGGTTCGCGCGATAATCCCACACAGCATTCTGACCAATAAAAGCCGTCATGAATGTCTTGGGGTTTAGAGGTTTAGGGTTTAGAGGTTCAGGGTTTAGGGGTGTAGGGATTAGGGTTAAGGGCGGAGGTTCATGAAAGAAGCTGCACTTCTTAGATTACTTCTAGCAAGAATGCTGAATAAGAGGCCCTTCATTAAGCCTCTGGTTACATCCAAGAAAGTGCAATGGACTCTAAACCCCTTCAAACGAGATCACACCCTAAACTTCCGAAGCTCCTGGACCCCAAACCCTAAACCCCAAACCCTGTGCTGTAGGGGCCTTAAATAATTTACCGACATCATGTTTAGTGTTCCTCATTATAAATATAGTTTAATAGGCCCCGAACCCTCTTCCAATTATTGAGGCCCCTAGATTACACCCTGCACCCCTGCCCTAAATCGTAAATCCCAAGGTTCGGGCACTCCAGGACCCTTCTGCAACACTCCAGGACTCTTCCGCAACACCATGGCTTGAAAGGGTCCTAACTACGGTTCAGGGTTTAGGGGTTTAGGCAACTGCTTTCGCGAAAGCACATCGCCTGTTCTTGAACCGAGGTTTTCTTACATTGATATCGAAACATGGACCCGAATTCATAAGGGCATTGAGGAACGGAAACTCCCTTGGAACCCCAATGATAAGTACAACTTCAGATATGCTCCTTGAATTGGCGCACGGACGCGGAATGCTTGGCTTCCGTAGCATCCACAATATCTTCACGCTACGTTTGCCCGGGGTCTATACGGATACGCCTGCTGCGATGGAGAAACCTCTCCTTGATAATCTCTACAAAGACATCATGAAAGTGTTGTCCGATACGGAAGCCGAAGAGGTGGGATTCTATCCTGACTTCTGTAGTGGTCGGACGACAATGTCTGATCTGGGAAGAGATTGTCCAATGCTTCTGGCAGCTGTAGGATTGATCACGGAAGCCTACCAACAAACGGCAGGCAGGAATTGGAGCGGATATTTCAAAGGGAAGACGCCTTCAGCTGGTGCTGTCCAGATAGCCGAATACCATGTTCGGCATGTCATCGATCCTCCTTCTGATGACGAAACATCTTCGGATAGCGATGATCATCCTCATAAGGGTGCGAGGCCATACACAGGCGGAACCTAAGAGCAACATCCGTACAAGTCCTTCCTCTCTTTGTGTGCCTGATCATCAACGATGAAGAGGTGCATGGGATCAATATTGTAAGAGACATCTACACTTGATATAGGGGTTTAGGAGTCATAATACTCAAACCTCTATCTGCTGTTACAGTCTTGCTATAGGCCACCCCCAGGCCAACAAACCCTATTTAATCCAGTGCTTCAGGCTCCTAATTAGAGTAACTCGGTGGCACTTTGGGAAAGTCCCTTATGGTTCTTATACAGGTACCTATTTATAAATATTAGGGGCCCTAAGATTACAACCCAGTTAACCTTAACCCCTAATCTAAACCCTACACCCGAAACCCTAAACCCTACACCCTAAACCCTACACCCTAACCCCTAAACCCTAAACCCCTAAACAGCCTAAACCCTAAACTCTAAACCCTAAACGGCCCTGGTGCCCACGATTTAAGCACCACAGGTATGTCACATGGCTCCGCTGCCGCGAGTTTGTTTACGACCCTATCGAGCTCCTGGGCAGCTTCTTTTGTTTGGCGGCTCTTTGGGTTTAGGGTTTAGGGTTGCTGTTTGGTGCCGGGGTTCAGGGTTTAGACTTTAGGGTTTTCGAGCTTAGAGTGGTTTAGGGTTTACAGTCTTTAAGGGGTTCAGAGTTTTGGGGTTCAGAGTTTCGCGGAGGGCTTCGGGGACTTTGGCGTTGAGGGTGCGGGGTTTAGAACCTGATTGTGGGCTTAGGGTTTAGGCTTCAGGGTTTAGGGCGGGTGTTGGTTTCAGAGGAGACGACGAGGCTCCTACAAGTGCACCTTTTTTGTTTTTTGCGGGTATAGGGGTTTAGGACTTCTGTTTTCAGGGTTTCGGGTGTAGGATAGAACCCATAAGGGACCCCTAGGGATCCCAACCCCGCGTCCCAAAAAGTGGTATAGTTTTTGAACCACTGAACTTAGTGAAGTACTCAAAACCTTAGTTAAATGAACCCTCAAAGGGCTCCATAGATCTCTCAAAGGACCCCACCCCTAAACCCCAAACCCCAAACCCCAAACCCTACACCCTAAACCCTACACCCCAAACCCCAAACCCTACACCCTAAACCCAAACCCTAAACCCCAAACCCTAAACCCTAAACCCTAAACCCTAAACCCTAAACGATATAAACCCTAAACCCTAAACCCTAAACCCTAAACCCAAAACCCCTAAACCCTTAACATCATTCCCCTAGCCCAGGTTCGAACCACGCTTCCAGAAAGGCACTCGCTCGGGCCGCGTGCGTCCAATGTCGCCGCTTACCGAGCTTTAGGGTTTAGGGTTTAGGGGGATTTAAAGGTTTAGGGTTTAGGGTTTAGTGGGATTTGAAGGTTTAGGGTTTAGGGTTTAGTGGGATTTAAAGGTTTAGGGTTTAGGGTTTAGGGGGATTTAAAGGTTTAGGGTTTAGGGTTTAGGGGGATTTAAAGGTTTAGGGTTTAGGGTTTAGTGGGATTTAAAGGTTTAGGGTTTAGGGTTTAGTGGGATTTAAGGGTGTAGGGTTTAGGGTTTAGGGTTTAGGGGGATTTAAGGGTTTAGGGTTTAGGATTTGGGATACCGGTTTGTTGAAGATTTCTTTAATTACGGGCTGTAGGATTTGTCAGTCTAAGGCTTTAGGGCTTCTACCAAGAGGACCTGAGGAGGCTTATGGAGCTTGTCAATGCAGGGTTTAGGGGTTTAGGGGTTAAGGGGTTTAGGGTTTAGGGTTTAGGGCCTCAGCCCAACTACCTTAAACCCAAATCCAAAAACCCGAGACCCTAAAACCGTCAAGAGCCACCCCATACCTTAAGAACCCGAAACCCACTTTCTTGTAGGTTCTTATTATAAACCCTAATAATATGGGATGTATAGGGACCCTACATAAAAGTAGGTCTTGGGTTCTTAGGGTAGAGTCCCTTCCAAACTAGCTCCCGCATCATCAGCCCTCGTGGGCCTTCGGCGTTTGCTCGCGCGAGGGACGTGGCAAAAGCTGCTGGCTTATAGGAATTGTAGGAATTATAGGAATTATAGGAATTATAGGGCTGATAGGGTTTTGTAGGGCTTCTAGGGCTTCTAAGGGTTATAGGGCTTCTAGGGCTTCTAGGGTTTATAGGGTTTATAGGGCTTATAGGGTTTATTTGGTTTATAGGGCTTCTAGGGCGTCTAGGGTTTATAGGGTTTATAGGGCTTGAAGGGTTTATAGGGCTTATAGGGCTTATAGGGCTTATAGGGTTTATAGGGCTTATGGGGTTTATAGGGCTTCTAAGGTTTTTCTAGGGTTTATAGGGCTTGTAGGGTTTATAGGGCTTCTAGGGTTTATAGGGCTTGTGGGGTTTATAGGGCTTTTAGGGTTTATAGGGTTTATCTGGACTCCGGGCCACGCCGGCTCCTGGAGAAGCAGCACCAGCGAGATGTATGGAGCAGATCCAGGCTGGAACCTAAACCCTAAACCCTAAAACCCTAAACCCTAAGCTTTAAACCACCGAGCACAAAGGAGCCAGCCGCTCCCAAAAGGACTCCGACTGAAGTTGGTGCCAAGGCTTCGACTTAGGTACTTTATGGGTGGTTTAGGGTTTAGGGTTTAGGGTTTATGGGTAGTTCTCTAAATTGGGGTCCCTTTAGAGGGATCTATAAGGGTTTTTGTGGGTCCCTTCAAAGGGATCTAAGAGGGTTTCTGTAGGGCTTCTATAAGGGTACTATCCGGGTTCTTTATGGTTGGTGCCAAGGGCGATCCAAGGGGCTAGACAGAAGGTCGAGGATCGCCAAGAGTTCGTCGAGGCAACAGTTAAGGACTAAGGAGCTATAGGGTTTAGGATTTAAGGCTTCGGGTTTAGGACTTAGGGTTTAGGTGTTTAGGGTTTAGGATGTACGGCTTCGGGTTTAGGATTTAGGGTTTAGGTGTTTAGGGTTTAGGGTTCAGGGGCGTAGGGCTCAGGGGTTTTGGGTTAAGGATTCCCGCATCATCTGAGGCAGGATGCAGTCAGTCGTCGGCTGGTCCTCTTCTTGAGCACCCTAGCTGCACCAGAGCCCTGTACCAGAGCCCCACTTTTTAGTGTTTTGGGGTCTAGGGCTTGGGGTTTTGGGTTCAGGGTTTAGGGTCTAGGGCACAGTTCTTGGGAACTAGGATACTGTAGGGGTTGTGCAAGGTGACATATGACGTTCAACGAGAGGACCCCAGACCGTTAGGGTTTAGGGTTTAGGGTTTAGGGTTTAGGGTTTTGGGTTTAGGGTTTAGGGTTTAGGGTTTGGCTATAGGTTTAAAACGACTTAAGTTTCATGTGCAGGGCTAAGGGTTTTAGGTGTAGCATATGGGCTTTAGGCTTAACTTTTACGGCATCAAGCTTGGAATCCAGGGATCAGTTTAGGTTCATGTTGTAGGGGATCCGGGATACGGCATGCATGGGGTTTACGCCTTGGTTTCGGGTGCAGGACTTTGTGTTCGAATAGCGTGAGCTTTAGTGTTTGGGTTTTGGATGTAGGGCGTGGCTTCTGGGATTGCAGGTTTGGGGCTTATGTAAGGATCATGACTTTTGGGTTGCATTTTTTCGGACCTCAGGTGAAGAGGGCTTCACATCTTTTGGGTCTAGGGTTTAGAGAGTGTTTTTGGTAATCAAGCTGTATGATTAGACCCCGGAGGTTAAGACGGGGCTACAAAAGGAGACTAGATGTAGATCTTCCTTAAGGTGTAGCCCCTAAAGCCTAAAACCTGAACCCTAAACCCTCACTCGGACTCAGGGTTCAGCAGTTAAAGTTAAAGTTCATCAAGCTTTAGGGTTCAGTGTGCAGGGTCTGGAGGGCTCAGCGTTGAGGATTGATGGTTTAGGGTTTTAGGGGTTTAGGGTTTTAGGGTTTAGGGTTCAGGGTTTAGTGCTTAGGGGTTTAGGGTTTAATTAGGGCTCAGGGTTTAGGGTTTAGGGTTAGGAATCTTCGAGATGAGAGGTTCATGAATGTTGGCTTGAGTTATCACTTCTGTCACGGCAACCGTTATGCCAAAGGCGTCCACTTCAGAATTTTGGGGCTGAACCCCCATAAAGCCTAAGCCCACAAGTGCTTACTGAAAGGATCGACCGCCTTTGTAGGTGGGGTGACCAGTCAAGCAACCAACTGTACTATATCATTCCAGTTACGGTACTTCTAACCGTTGAACCAAATGTGCCAAGCCCCTTAAGCCTTTGAGAACCCTAAACCCTCCTAAAACCTAAGCCCCAAACCCCAAACCCTTCTAGAACTCCTATAGACGCTAAACCCTAAACCCTAAACCCCTTTTACGCGCCTTGACCATGAAATCTGTTCGCCGACGCCTGCACGGACTGCGCCCTAAGTCCCGAAGCCATCTCAAGCCAGAAAGTCGGGTTTAAGGTTTAGGGTTCAGGGTTTAAGGTTTACCTTAAGAACCCAAAACCTACTTTTTTGTAGGGTCCCTATAAATCCCATATTAGGGTTTATAATAAGAACCTACAAAAACGTGGGTTTTTGGGTTCTTAAGGTTTAGGGTTTAGGGTCCAAAGGGTTCAGGCAATTTTGCATGCCAGCGTCAAAGATGTCATCAACACCCGACACAGACCCTCATATTCTCACCACGCCTCCTACAGTCCTTTTGCAAGCCCCATAGTGCCTTCAAACAACGGAGTCGGTCAACGCCTACCCCAAAAACCCAACCCTGAATCCCCTCCAAAACCCTAAGCCCTAAACCCTACCCCAACCCTGAACGCTAAACCCCAAACCCCAAACCCTAAACCCTAAACCTGAAACCCTAAACCCTAAACCCCAAATCCTCAGTTTCAAGCCCTCTTGCTTAGGGCAGCCTCGTCACGCTTTCTTCATCGAGAGCTTAGACCTCACCCAAGCACCAATCTCGGCACTGGACGCTGGGACTGAGTTTTAGGGTTTAGGGTTCAGGGCTTGGGCAAAGCATCAATTTAAGGTTCAGGGTTTAGGGGTTTAAAGGTTTAGGAAATTACTTTTTTCGCCGTTGTTGTTATATTCATGGTCATTACCATCGTTGGTGTGTTATTATCATCGTGGTTAGATTATTTGTGACTCGCTGTGAAGAGAACTAGTTGCTTGTGCTATCTTTAATGTTTTTGCACGTATTGATATCATTGTTCACATGTTTGTTGCTCTCTTCACAACTTGTAAGGTTATTCATAAGTTTTGCCGTGCACACACGTTATTACATTATTCCCAATTGTTGCTTGTATGTTGTCGCCCCTTTAAGCTATGGTTCTTCTTGCAGGAATGCCTGCTTTAATTGTGTAGTGCGACTGTGTACACGTTTAGTTGGACCGTTGGTCGTTATTTTGAGCCTTGTAATGGCCACCTATAGTCTCCATTAGAGGTTTTGGGTTAGCCACCTTATTGGGTCAGGAGCTCGTAACATAATCCGGTTAGCCAAAGAGGGAACTACATGGAGACTAAGCCCGAACTATTAAACCCAAAACCAAATCCCTTGTAGAAGCCTTATCGACGCCTTATTGACCCCCCTTTTAAAGGTAGCCTTAAAGATACTCTTAACGACACCCTTAAAGCCACAAAGCCCCAAAAACCTTAACCTCCGAAATCCTCAAACGCTTAAGTACTTAAGCCCTGCAGCCATTTTAAAGGAGCTCTTAGAGGCACGAAACACTTAAACCCTAGACCCTATAAACCCTAAACCCTGAACGAAACCCCAAAACCCTAGACCCTAAACCCTGCGTCTTGCCCATTGACACTCAGGCCTCTCGAGTCTCCTAGAATTTGACTTTGACAGTGCTTTGGGTTAAGAAGGCTTGGGGTCTAGGGATTTGGGGTTCAGCTAAACCCCGAACCCCTAAACCCTAAACCCAGGGTTCAGGGTTACCTAAACCCTAAACCCTAAACCCTAAACCCTAAACTAAGAACTTTAAGAAGTTCAGGTTTTATGTTTAAGGATTTGGAGTTTAAGAGTTCCTTTTAAGAGATCCTTCAAGGAACCCATAAGAGTTTAGGGCTTAGGGTTTAGGGTTTAGGGTTTAGGGTTACGGTATTGGGTTTAGGATGTAATATTTAATGGTTTTCGGGTTTCAGTTTAGGGTTAAAAGCGTACGATTTTGGTCTTCGGGTTTTAAACTTCAGATTTGTATACTACTTGGACAAGGCCTGGCGGCATCCACAAACCTTGCATTTCACAAGGCCTCTGAGCCTATAAACTCTCAGCCCCTCAACTCTAGACCGTCACTGTCCTAGGGTTGGGGGTTTAGGGTTTAGACCCTCCAGCATCTGTTCCCTAAACTCTCAACCATCAACCCTAAACTCTGAACCCTAACCCTAAACTCTCAATTTAAATTTCCTAAATCTCCAAAATGCCCAAACCCTTTGCAAACCCCAAAACCCGATTCAACCAGTGGAAGACACAGAAACCCGAACCATACGGTCCACACCGTCAGACTAACTAGAGAAAAACGGAACTGCGTGCAAGGGTAGTGCAAGTACCCTAAACCCTAAACCCTAAACCCTAAACCCGAAACCCCTAAACCTTAAACCGCGCCCCGCTGGCGAACTCCTCTCCCCCCTCCGTTAAGAAGGATTGCAGTCAGGATCCTTTTTTGGGGTTTAGGGGTTTAGGGGTTTAGGGTTTAGGGTTTTGGGGTTTTGGGTTTAGGATTTAGGGCTCAGGGTTACAAGGCTTGCGGGCTAGGGAGGATCCTGTTTGGAAGCTCAACAGAAAATGAGATTCCTAACAGGTGTCGATACGATGGGTAGATGTTTCTTTGGCTGAGGGGACATAGTACGGAAGTTGATCTCCAGCTGGACCTTAAACCCTAAATCCTACACCCTAAACTCCTTTGGAGTTGGAGCCCCGCCAGGTATGAGGTGTTGGGTTATCGGGTGTTACAGGGGTGTAGGATGGTGAAAAGAAGGTACCCAGAAACAAAGAACGGCAATGGAACCTGTAGATCCCTTTGTAGTCTTCTAACGTTTTAGAGTTTAGGGCTTATGGTAGCTATAACTTTATGATATAGCAGCACGTCGTGAAACCTTGCTTAAACTTCGCTCTTGAAGCCCGAAACCCGTTTGCATCTCTACACCTGCATCCCTAAACCCCTAAATCCCAAACTCCAAACCCCTAAACCCTAAATGCTAAAAACTTAAATCCTAAGCCCTAAACCTCAAAACCTTATACCCCTAAACCTTAAACCCCTCAACTCTAAACCCTAAACCCGAGAGACTGAAGAACTGTCCAAGGAATCCGCAGAACTTCACGAGGCCTTGAGGCCAGGTGTGTCACACCCTTTCAGGGTTCAGGGTTTAGAGTTTAGGGTTTAGGGTCTAGGGTTCAGGGTTCAGGGTTTAGGGTTTAGGGTTGAGTGCTTTGGGGGGTTCAGTGTAAGGAGGGGTTTGTTTAAGGGTTCCTTTCAGGGATCTGCAGGTTCTACAAGGGTTTTTGGTGTTTTGGGCTTAAGGGTTTTGGGTTTAGGGCAAAAGGGTTTAGTGTTTTGGGGTTTGGGGCTTAGGGTTTCGGGGCCAGGCGTGCGCAGCGCGGTTTGTAAAGGCTTTAGGTGCGTAACAAGGGCTCCAGAAGTGTGCGACAAGGTTTCCTCCTATGTTTCTGTGGCTTTGTAAAAGCTTTATGTATTTGTTTGGCAATGGTGTGCCCAGGGATATATATATATATAATGAATATATATGTATGTACGTATGTATGTACGTATATTTCATTTATTAAATTGTTTAGTTTTTGTTTTGCATACTAATACTTACCTTCTTTATATCATACACACCATAACATGTGTGTGTATATATATATATACATACATGGGTACAGATAGGTAGATAGGCAGATAGATAGACTGATCGATAGATAGATAGATAGATAGATAGATAGATAGATAGACAGACAGATAGCCAGATACATTGTGTGTGTGTTTGTTGAAGTTGCTGTATTATGTAGGTTTGACGCAGATTTACCTGGGTTTTTAAGTAAAAGAGGTGCTATAACCCGCTGGCGACCATAAGCGAGCATGCTTCTTAGAAGCCTTCGAAGCCCCAGCTGGCTCTGCCTATACCCCCAAAACCCTGAACCCTTGTAGGGTTTGTTAGTATTTGGGGTTTAGGGTTTTTTAGTATTTAGGGTTTAGGGCTTAGGGCTGGAACCTTTGCAATATCTGCATAAATACAGCCTGCCGACCTGCTTTGTCCGCATACGCAATGGGTCCTACGTACCTACATAGCAGAAAGTAGGTTTCTATAGGTAGGCATTACGTACTATTATTTGTATCCCCAATAATAGAGGTACTTAGGATTTCTTGGGCGAGAAACTCTAAACCCTACAAGTACCCAGATCTTCTGCTTTAGGGTTTTGGGTTTGGGGTAGGGGCTGGCATACGGCTGCGGATTTGGAGGTTTAGGGGTTAGGGTTTAGGGTATAGGCTGTATAGTCGACAGCCTAAGCCATAAACCTTAAACTCTCAATTCGGGTCTATGAGGGTCCAGCATTCCCACACCCAGAAGCTTCATAAAGGCACCCTCAAAGTAAGGAACCCGTATAGTAACCATTGAAGGAACCCTATAGCAAGCCTTTGAGGAACCTTTATAGTAACCTGTATACGGTCCCGATTGTTGAAACTGATTAGTTATCGAAGAAAGAAAGTCCTCAGGGTTCTCTGAAAAACTTTCCAGACCCTCAATCATCAGGCGTCTATGCTAGGCTCTAAGCCCCTGAACTTAAAATCCTTAGCCAAAACAGGCGTACAGACCCTAGCCAACGCCTCTCTTTTCTGGGAGGAGGGCCATGCCGCGCTTAGGCTCCGTGTTGCTGCCCACAGACGGCTCCTTCGACAGCTCGGGGGCGGCTGTTTGGGAATGTCGGGTTTTTTTCTGAACCCTAAACCCTACCAAACCCTAAACCCTAAACCCTAAACCCTAAACCGTGGCGTTGTATTCGGATTGTGGGCTAGATCTCTGGATTGTGTGTTCTGACTTCGGGCCTCGGGTTTCGGGCTTTGGGCCTGCACGCAATTCAGGAGCCTGGTATCTCCTCAAACCAAGACCCACGGTTTAGGGTTTAGGGTTTAGGGTTTAGGGTTTAGGGTTTAGGGTTTAGTATAGTATGTAGTATGTATTATGTAGTATGTAGGATCTAGGATATAGTATGTAGTACGTAGTATATAGGATATAGGATATAGTATGTAGTATGTAGTACATAGTATACAGCACAAAGTACAGTATATAGTATCTAGCATAGTATAGAAGACGGGATTTGGATTCATGTGTTGGTCCAGCATTTGTTTTCGGAGGAATTCGGTGATGACGCTTTTGCAGATGCTTACAGTACCCAGTGTAGCCTTCTCTAACACTGCTCGATGAATGACACGTGCTGAGCGCTTCAAAACTCTAAATTATTTCAAAGCTAATATCAAATCCTCGCTCAAACGCCGCTTCAAGCTCGAACAAGCCGTACACTTTCAACAACACACCGGCCACTCATCCGCATGAGAAAAGACCGGCTAGGGAAGCCAAGACCAGAATCGATGCCCCACCGTGAAATGGACACGGTGTTCCAAAGAGCTTTCGGCGAAGCTGCTTCCTTGACCCTAAACATAAACCCTAAACCCCAAACCCTAAACCCCAAACCTTAAACCCCTAAATGCAGACTCTTATCACGACACTGCGCGCACCGCACCTTTCTGAGAGAACCCTGGCAGTACGCCAAGTTCGTCCGGTGCGTGTTTGGTGCTGCGTTACGCTAGGCAAACCCACCCTTAAATCCAAAGCCCTAAGCCCTAAGCCCTGAACCCTAGACCTTCATTTCAAGCCATACGGGAACCCGACACCCAGAAGCTTGAACCCACAGCCTTGAGAGCCCATGTAAAACTTGCATTTTTGGGCAGACCTTACAAAGCTTGCCTAGAACCTCTAACTTTAGGGTTTAGGGTTTGCGGTATTGGGCTCACAACACCCTAAAGCCTAAACCACAAACCCCAAACCCTAAACCCTAAACTTGGCTGTTATTGTCTTGACCTGTGACCCCAAACCCTACAGAATAGTAGGTTATAACACCTTCATCATTAGAGGGTAGAACCCATAAAACGGTAGGTTTTCGGATCCCCAGGGAGTCCTAACCCAGGCTGGAGTGCCCCAGCCGAGCGGAAGCGCGTCCTTGCCAACCTCTCCACAGCTGTTGAGGTGCCTTTGGGGGTTCCTTTGAGGGTTCCTTTAAGGGCTCCTTTAAGGGTTCCCTTAAAGGGTGTTATCGGGTTCTATACTAGGGTCTCCCTTTCGGGGTATTTGTCTATCTAGGGCGTTCATACTGCTTCTGTGAGGGTTTGGTGGTTTGTAGGAGTCTGATAAATAGGGTGTGGTAAAGACTTAGACTTGAGGTTTATTTTCAGGATCTCATCAGGGGCTTTAACACAACCTAAACCCTAAACCTGTAACTTTTCATATGCAGTTAAGTACCTATGGATGATCAGAACTGACAGCCCCTCTATAGCTAATGCACTGGTCTGAAGAAGTATTTCCAAGATCTCCTTTCGTCCCTCCTAGGCTAGGGTTTAGGGTTTAGGGTTTAGGGTTCAGGGTTTAGGGTTTAGGGCTTAGGGTTTCAGAAGAGTGTAGGATAATCTACACAAAAGTCCACCTCTCATCATAATCATACCCGTTTTGCCTTTTTCGTACCCCACCAGGCATAGTGTCGTGATGGTCGTGCCAAAAGACAAAGAAACCTTCTTAAAGTGTCATGGCTCCAAAAAGAAATCCTATAATTCAGGGGTTTAGGGGTAGAGTTTACATTGCATACCTGTGATCCTCGCGGGCACAACGCTGAACCCTAAACCCTAAACCCGAAACCCAGCGTTCAACATCAAGCTAACGCTCATATTCGGGAGCAGCAGCTTCGGCTACAGAGCCCTAAAAGAACAGTTTAGGGGTTCAGGGTTTAGGGTTCGCCAGAGTACCCTCATAAGGCCCCAGAAAGAACCCTTTAAGAATCGCTGTGGAACCGCTTAAATTAAAGAACCTTGCCACACCCAAAGGCTCCTAAGTAACTACGTAGCAGGAAGCAGGGTTTCTATAGTAGGGCTTAAGGTTTGGGGGTTAGGGGTCTAGGGTTTACGGTTTAGGGGTTTAGGGTTTAGGGTTTAGGGTGGAACGACAAATCTGATTTTGGGAAGTATCCCCAAGTAGGTACTAAGGACTCTTTTTGAAAGTTTGACACGTTTCGGATTGAGGTTTGAGCGCGTAATATAGGGGCCTAAATAATTACCTATATTATTTTCGTGGTTCCGTATTGAAGTTTTAGTATAATGGGCCCCAAAGCCCTATTCTAATTATTAAGGGCCGGCCCTAAACCCTAAACCCTTTCTGGTAGCCCTTATTATAGAATTGTAGAACCCTGCAAGGAACCCGGAACCGCCAAGACCCTATTCTAATTATTAAGGCCCCCCCCCACATTAGAGTGGTGCGACCTTGCGCGTTGCCAAGGGCAAAAGCTGCAGATGGTAGGGTGTTGGAACTTCTAAACATAATTTTGGGGTTTAGGGTTTAGGGTTTAGGGTTTTTAGAGGTTGGGGTTTTGGGCTTAGCCGTAAACCCTAAACTCCTAAACCCCCCAGTCTCTAAACCATCATGAACCCCAAAACCCTAAACTCTACACCCTAAACCCTAAACCCCAAACCCCAAACCCCAAACCCCAAACCCCAAACCCCTAACCCCTAAACCCTAAACCCTAAACCCAAGCCCTAAACACCACACCCCAACCCTAAACCTTAAACTCCAAAACCCTAAACCCTCCCTGTGGGCTCGAAGGTGGCGTGGGACGGGGCCGGGCTGAGGACGAGCCGAGGGCCGAATTTCTTTGGTTTCTTCATTTGGGGGTCGGGGGTTCCTTAAGGGGTTTCAGGGTTTCAGTGTTTTCAGGGATTTTAGGATTTGGGTTTTAGTGTTTTGTTAAGGGATTTCAGGATTTCGGTGTGTTACAGGGTTTCAGTGGTTTTTATGGGACTTTAGGATTTTGGTGTGTTACAGGGTTTGAGTGGTTTTTATGGGGTTTTAGGATTTTGGGGTTTAGGGTTTCTAGAGTCTCGGAGGTATTTTTGGGGTCCTTTCAGGGGGGGCTGAATAAGCGGTCGACAGGGCTTCTGCAAGGGATTCGTTTTTTGTTCCTGTAAGGGACTTGACTAAACCCTAAACCCTAAACCCTAAACCCTAAACCCTAAACCCTAAACCCTAAACCCTAAAAGATCCATCAAGGGGTTGGGGGCCGGCGGTTTAGGATTGTTTTTGGATGTAGGGCTTTAGCGTTTCAGTGTTTGAGGGATTTTAGGGATTTTAGGGTTTAGGGTTTTAGGGTTTAGGTGTCCTTGTTTCGAGTTTTGGGGCCAGGAGATTGTTATTTCTTCTAAGCCTCTAAGCCAGACTCGAACGCGCCCAGGCAAGAAGAAGGAGCCGGAGTGTTCGGACGGAGATGGCGGCGGCCAGGTAAGAATGGAGTTGGGGTGTACGGTATTGGGTCTAAGGTTATTTATGCCTGAACCCTAAACTCCAAACCCCAAATCGATTTTTAAGACTTTCAGTTTGGAGGTTTTGGTTTGGGCTTCTAGGTTTGGGGTGATAAGCTTTAGGACCTTCTGCATAAGCTTCTGACCCGAACTAAGGTTTAGTGTCCAGGGTTTACTCTTACCGAACCTTCATAAAGGCCAGAAGCAGAGCTCCAGCAGAAAACAGAAACCCAATAGCTCCCCTACCCCAAGCCCCAACACTTTATAAATTCTGTACTGAATCAAAGGTCCGTAACCCTCAGTTGACAACCGTGGGTAGTCGGAGCCGCTGGGAAGCCATTGAACAAAAATAAGACAATGTCCATAAAGGTCTTAGGCTTTAGGGTATAAATAGTTTCCAAAACGTCTTATAAATTAAGCAAAGCCATATAAGACCCTGTGGGACCCTACGTAAGCCCCTCGAAACCGCGCGAAGACGGTTTAACCCTCTACACCCGCACAGGAAATCATAGACCCTTTAAGCCCCTGCTGCAGATCATAAGATCCCTAAGGTGCAAAATCCCTAAACCCTATACCCTCAAGCCATATCAACCCTAAACCCTAGAACCTAAACCCTGCGCCCTAAATCCGTACATGCACCGAAAAACTCGCCTCAGCCAAGGTCGCAGCAGCCTTTCGCAGGCTGGTGACGCGTCTTCGGCCTCAGCTGCGTCGCGGCTCCACCAAGGTTTTGATTGGTAGGGTTTAGGGTTTAGGGTTTAGGGTTTAGGGAGATTTCACCGGGATTCAAAGTATCGTATTCGGCTTTGCAGAGGTTTCAAGGGGTCTTCATGAAGGGTTACGTAATGGGGCTATTGTGGGTTTCAGTCGCAGTAAAGTATTTGGAAGCTAAAACCCAAATGCTGTAGATTACCGAGACCCTAACCCCTAAACCCCTAAACCTTTCACAAGGGCTTGAGCTGGGGGCTCAGGAGGATGTTGCAAAGGTGGTTGAGGTTTCGGGCGTACTGTTTCATTAGACTGTTTAATAAAATTGGGGTTTAGGGGTTCAGGGTTTTGGGTTTAGGGTCGTTGGGTCATGCCATACTACTCTATACTATTGTAGTATTAGATTCTCGCAGTTATCTGCGGGCGTTGTTGTGGGTTTAGGTTTGGGGATCTTCAGGAATTGCACTTGCTGGGGCTTGTAGGCTTTGGGGAGTCCATGTTTGGGGTTCAGTTAGGCTGAGGGGTTTAGGGTTTAGGGGTCTGGGGTTTAGGGTTTAGGGTTTTTAGGGTTTTGGGGTTTGGGGATGAGGATTTAGGGTTTTGGTCAGGGGAATTTGGGGGGAAGGGGCTCGCTGTTGAGGATTATAAGGGCTCCATTCGGGTTAAATTCCTCAGAGAAATCCGAAAGCACGACACGAAACCATAAACCTTATACCCGTCGAGTCTTATGGGGTTCAGGACTAAGGGTTTTAGGGTGTAGGGTTCAAGATTTTGGTGTTTTAGGTGTAGGGGTTTGGGTTTAGCAGTATAGGGTTTACCGCCCCAAACCCTACAAACTAGTCGCGTTATGACCCATAAAAACGGTAGGCTTTTGGATCCCCAGGTAGGCTCTAAACCCTAAACCCTAAACCCTAATAATAGGGTTTTCGATCTCAGGTCGGGTCGCCGGTCCGTTTGCCGGAGCATTCGCGGGCACGCTCTCGGTCGGTGGGCGCCCTGAGATGGCGTCCTTCCCCTCAGGCTTAAGCGTTTGTGTCGGGTATTTTGGGGGGGCTCCGGGGTTTTGGGATTAAAATTTAGGTTCAAGAGGGGCTCAAGAGGGGCTGTGGGGTTTAGGGTTTTGGGCTTTGGGGCTTAAGGTTAAAATAGGTTAGTAATTAAGGGAGGAGTCCTCAACAGGCCAATTGGGATTCCTGTTGAGCTGGGCGGTTCGGGCAATGTTCGGTTTCCGGATGGCCACCAAACCCATGAAATGGGGGGTAGGGTTTAGGGCTTAGGGGGTAGTTCTCTAACCCTAAACCCTAAACCCCTAAACCGTAAACCCTTAAACCCCCAAACCCTGAACCCTAAAACCCTACTTTTGAAGCTCTAATTTAGAGCCCCTTTTTAAGTCCCACCCAGAAGGGACTCTCAAGAGAACTGCCCAAGTGCGGGGTCCTCCTCTTTGGAAAGGCGACCGACCTGGGCCGGGACGACCAACTCGTGCTTAAAGTTTAGGGTTTAGGGGTTAGGGTTTAGGGTTTAGGGCCCAGTTTCGACGGTTTAGGGTTTAGGGAAGTTGGGGTTTAGGTTTTAGGGGGGGGGGGTTGGGTGTTGGGACTTGTGCAGTATAGGATTTCGATATGGTTCTGTTGGAATACCTGTTGATGAATTTGCAATGATGGTACTTACCACCTGCATTAGACCTGTAGAAGTCATGGCACCCAGATTTCCCACACCATCTACCTGACCTTGCCGATCCGCTTGTCAAAAATCCATACAGCTGACTAGAAACCTTTAACCATCAGTCTAAGACCTTACAACACACTTTTTGAGGCCTCTGGTAGTTCCACGACCAAAGCCCGCAGGGCTAAACACTAAATCCTAAGCCTCAACATAGCCCTTGAAGCCAACACCGTTCAGGAGCCCCACTTGGAGGTTCATGGGTAGGTATAAGTGTGGTTACAAGTCCCTGCATGTTGGGTTATTGCTACAGTTACCCTACTTTTAAGCCCACTTGCCCTAAACCCTCAAGCCCTAAACCCTGAAACCCCAAAGTACCCTAGACCCTATTAAAAAAAGGACCCTAAACCCTTAACCCTTAAACCCTAAGAAAACCTCCACAAGTAGAAGCCCCAAGACCAAAGCCAGCGACTTCAGGCCTCTGCTGGACGACTGGGCCTTGAAGACTTGCGCATCGGCTGCCACTTTTCGGGCTTTGGGGTTAAGGGGTTTAGGGGTTTAGGGCTTAAGGTTTGAAGGGCCTAGGGTTTACACGCCGCGTGCTTTTTGATCAAGCGTGATTGACTCGTGCCAATGAAGATACCAGTCTTCATCAGCAGAACATGCTGCACTAGGGGCTCTATAAGGGTTCTACGAGGGTTCACGGTTTAGGTTTTATTGTATTTCAATAGGATTCTTACGTTACAAGTTTGTTCTGTACGAACTTTATGAAAAGATACTGCTACGAGTTTCTCAGAACTTTAAGGCCATAGCTGCCTGTAATCCAACTACTCATAAGTCTACCTGGAGCGGCTGCGATTTCACGTAACCCCCACGGAAGCTGCTCATAAACCTGCTTCTACCCTAAACCCTACCTGTGACCCCAAACCCTACGAAATAGTAGGTCATAACCCCTTAATTAGAGGGTGGAAGCCAGAAAATGGTAGGGTTTTGGATCCCCAGGTAACCCCTAAACCCTAAACCCTACCTTAAGAGCCCAAAACCCACTTTTTTGTAGGTTCTTATTATAAACCCTAATATGGGATTTATAGGGACCCTACGAAAAAGTAGGTTTTGGGTTCTTAAGGTAGACCTCATGAAGCATTGCAAACTTGTGTTGCTTGAAGCGTGCGCCCAATTTGGAGAAGCTATGACTCTCCGGAGGCTGAGGGCCTGAAACGAGCCCGCCGTGGGGGGCTTTAGGGCTTTAAGGGTTTAGGGTTTAGGGCTTCAAGGGTTTAGGGTTTAGGGTTTAGGGTTAGGGCTTAGGGCTTTAAGTGTTTTTGGTTTAGGGTTTAGGGGCCACGATACCGGAATGAACTCCGTCTAACTCTTCGCATCTTCGTGCCCCCAAAGCATCCTAGCTCTCCAAAGCTTATAACCCTAATCTCCTAAACCCCGGAATTCCGAAAAGCGAAAGTCTCTGCAGCAGCCATCCTATGCGGCTTCTGCCACCAAGTTTCTCCCGAACCCCCACCCCTTCAACCTGAACTCCCAAGAACCCTTACAGAAACCGTTTAGGGTTTAGGGTTTAGGATTTCGGGTTTAGGGACTTAGGTTTTAGGGTTTCTCAGAATCCTGGCAGATTCCTACATGTTCAAGAACTAAACCATTGAAGCGAAGGCAGATACAGAGAGGGTTATGGTACACGGTTTAAGGTAGTCCCTGTCTCGCGCCCAGGATTCCGAACTGGTTTCGCCTTTCCTCGAAGGACCGAGGTTCTGTCTTCCGCGCCTCGCCCTGATGGGTTTAGGGTTTAGGGT
>CAJNDV010032037.1:21462-42416 GCA_905221635.1 Symbiodinium sp. CCMP2456 | reverse complement strand
CCCACATGCGCCCGCTATGATCCAAGAGATGGACCTCTTGAACAAGGGCCTGTGTCGAGGTCCGAGAGGTTCTTGGGGTTTAGGGATTAGGGTTTAGGGTGTAGGGTTTAGGGTGTAAGGTTTGGGGTTTGGAGTTTAGGGTTTGGGGTTTAGGGTTTGGGGTTTGGGGTTTGGGGTTTGGGGTTTGGGGTTTAGGGCTTAGGGTTTGGCGTCTGGGGTTTAGGGTTTAGGGCTTAGGGTTTGGGGTCTAGGGCGTGTAGGGTTTAGGGTTCGCTTGCCAACTTGTGCTTTGTTTGAGGGCTCTGGACCATGGCATGGGGCGTGGGACTTTCTTGCTGGCTTCAGGGTTTTTTGCCTCCTACTTTAGGGTTTAGGATTTAGGGTTTAAGGTTTAGGGTTTAGGGTTTAGGGGTTTAGGGGTTTAGGGTTTAGGGTGCCTGGAAATTGCAAAATGGCTGCAAGGATTGACACTCTATGACCAACATAGGGCAAGGTACCATGGCCAGACCTCTGCGGAAAACCTGTCATCTTGGCGCAACTTTCATGTGCGAAGTGAAAGCGGCATTGACAGTTGCACCTGCTTGGGGAAGTTCCTTGAGACTGAGACAAGCGTTGTTTAGGGTCTCAGATTTTCGGCTACCCTCATATCTTGCTTTGCTGCTTTACCTCCGATCTGCAGGGACATGCATTCCGGGCCTGTAAACCCTAAACCCTCAACCCTAAACCTTAACCCCTAACCCCTAAACCCTTAACAGCGAGTAAAATCCTCTCTCGTTCGAACACTCAAGACTGCTACAGGGTTTAGGGCTTAGGGTTTAGGGTTTAAGGTTTTTGGGGTGTGTTCGACTCTGCTTAGAACAAGAAACCCCGCAACATCTTCTACCACTACTCCCTAGAATAGAATCAGAACCGAAACTTCCTAAACCCTAAACCCGTTCAAATGGGCGCCTGATCAATGGCTCGCGCTTGACCTTTGCAGCGCATGATGCCTTCAATGAACTCCTCCAAGGTGACCTGCGTTTAGGGTTTAGATTTACGATTCACGGAGGTTGCAGAACTGAGTTTGGAGATATCACAACTAGGCCCCTAGAAGTACGACAAGCACGCGCTAAGTGCAATAAGTCATGAAAGCTCGCCGTTGTTGCCTCGAATTCCGGGGCAATGTTCTCAGGGTTCAGGAGTTGCTAAACCCTCAACCCTAAACTCTGAGCTAATGGGTGTCACCACCCGCCTCGCCATCTCCGTTGTCTAACCTGGGAGGTTCTTGGAGGTGCTCGAAAATCGAGAGTTGCTGCTCTTTCTTAAGAATATCCGGTATAGGGTTTAGGGCTTATAGGGTTTATTGGGCTTTAGTGCGGTTTAGGGTTTAGGGACAAAAAAACATGAAGTACCAAGCTGGAAAGCCATTTTCAGGAACGGCCCAGAAACAGATGGAAGAGCGCCGCACTCTCATAGATATCGACATCCAGCGTTTGGAAGTAAGCCTGCAGGAATTCAGGGTTTAGGGCCAAGGGCTACCGACGGGGTTTTGGGTTCAGGGTTTAGGGTTTAGGGTTTCGGTTTCGGGTCACTATGAGTTTGAGCACCCACATGTTAGGCCACCAGGACTTGCAAACCAAAACGTGGTGGGAAATGTTTGGGAGACTGGCACTAAAGGTTCGCATCGGGTGCCCTGGGAAATACTACAGCATAGTCATCAACGGGGTTCTTGTTAAGGAATTTAATTTAAGTTACCATAATCGGGTTTATAGTAAATAATATGGTTTCCTTATTATCGTAACTTAATTTGAACCACTTAACAAGAAGCCAGTCAATTACAGCCCAAGTTCGTGGAATCTGCGGCTTTTGCACCGCCGTCAGGTTCCCAGTCCTAGAGCTTCCTGGCTTCGTATAGACGACAGTGCCACCATGCATTCAGCTGTAGTGTCTAGGGTTTAGGGTTTAGGGGTTTAGGGGTTTAGGGGTTTAGGGGTTTAGGGTTTAGGGTTTAGGGTTTAGGGTTTTAGGGGGTCAGGGGCTTTGGGGTTTAGGGTTTAGTGTGTAGGGGCAACCGACGCCGCAAAGGCTCGGATCCGGCAAGAGAAGTGCATCAATGTTCAACACCCCTCAAACACTGCACAGGTTTAGGGTTTAGGGTCCCGTGCATGCTGCCTCCCAGCGAGAACGACAAGCATCGCAAAAATCGCTAACATCGGATACCATCTCCCGGGAAAGACCATGCAAGGTGCGCACCGCACGGTCGAAAGTCATCGATCGACCGACCAAGCAATTCCGATACATGAGAACATAACAGACCCTACATTGCCCTACATCACTACATCCCATTCCTAACCAGAAAGGATTCAGCTGTTACGGAAGCAAGTGAAACGAACACTGAAGAGGTGAAAACCTAAACTATACAGCTTTCATACCAAGACTAGAAATCTCTATAGTACTCGCTCTTCAGCCTTCTGTTGAAACGCCTCAAGCCTCGAACCAACCACCTGCAGCCCGGGATCCCACTCCCCCACACAAACACTACTAGGCAATGAACTTGAAATCGTAGAGCGGGAAAGCTGCACCGAAGCCTGAATCCAGAACTCCCAAGTGCTGAAACCTGAAACTTACTAGAAGCTTCTCAACTTGAAGCTTTACATCCTGCGAACCAGCCTTGGCAACTGGGTTTGCCAAAATGTACGTCAGCCGCTCTTCGGTGATCATGCCTCGTGTGGGATGCTTCCTGTGAGGATTAAGGATTTTGGTTACGGTTTAGGATGTTTTGCCTTACGCCCGCATCACATCTTCGGCTCAGCTGAAGATCTAGCAGGATTTGGGGTAGCTAAACTGTACCATACAAGAAACATACGACTGCCCCAAGCTCTTATGCTGCCGTGCTCCTAGACTCCTATGCTCTTATACCCCTATCCTCGTATGCTCCACATGCTCCCGTACCCCTAGAATTTACAGACTCCTGTGCTCCCCACGGTCCTAGGCATACTCCTGCACTCCCGGGCTCCTATAAAGAACCGGGGTTCAGTCAAACCCTGTGGGTTTAGAACTAACGGAGTATGATCACGTTTGTGCTCTTTGTGTGCCTGTATACAGATTAATTGATAATTACTCGTGTAAGTGTTCATGTGCACGTGCATATGGGCTGCAATTGACATATGCAGGTATACACACATACAAACGCAGGAGTGTGCGTGTGGGCTAATTACTCTTCTGTCTGCTTTCATGCGTACGTGTGCCTTGCACTTGTCCGTTGGTTCAGACTGTTCATTGCGGATTCCAACAAATCCCATATGCATCGACATGTCCATGTTCCTGTGCGTCTGCAGGTCTGCACGGCAACAGGCCTGTCGAATCCTGTCGATATGCCTGCCGGCCTCCATACGGAATGAATCCCTGCCTGCCTGCAACTTAAGGTATAGGCTGTGTTCGTGCACAGATAAAGCAGGCTTGCATGCATGCAAACGTACATCATACTTAAATGTTTGCGTAAACGCAGGTGACATACTACGGTATACATTTATGGTATACGTAGATGTGTGTATGTATATATGGGTGAGAAGGTATGCATGTATGGAGGTAGATGCATCTGCGGACATAAAGGCCTGAACGGTGTCATCTCGCTAGCTCTCCAAGGTGCCATCCCCAGCGTCATCCATAGCGTGGAAAACTTGCTCTAGCTTCTCCACATACTCCGCCTGAGGCTGAAGATGTCTGTTCAGGGATATGGGCTTTCACTGTGTTCCATTGAGGCTTGCTAGAGTTTTGAGGTTTCCCTGTTCAATGCATCGCCCCTTGGAGTTTTCACTGCAGGCTAGAAGTTTCAGGTTGTTCTTCTCTTCGGGGCTTCTGCGCCGCGATAAGATGTTTCGGCGCGTGCATGTCACACAACACTGAACCGACGGCCACAGGTCTGCTTCGGATTTTGAACCAAACTATGCGTGCGAAGGGAAAGCTCCGGCACAGATGTCGCGGCATCGTCCCGAAGCACTTCACGAAAAAAAAAGCGGGATTTTACAGAGATCGAACCAAATCTTAAACTCTGAGCACTCAGTGAGCACTCTCGCGGCTCTAGCGATTTGCCCGCTTCTTGTAAGAGTGCCTTCAGCCTATACACAAAAAGGACCTGATGGAACAACAACTATACTAAAGAAGGATACCAAAATTGACCTGTCAAAACCTTGTTATCAAAGCCTGCCAGTACTCCTGCTGCTGCTGCTAATACTACTAATACTACTAATTCTACTACTAGTAAATAGTAGAAGTAACCCGTCAGGCTCCAGGCACAGCTGGGGGCCCAACCTTCTTCCGCAGCCGCTCCACGACAAGATGTTCTGCATCATTGTTGGCAGCATCTAAAGTGTCCTGCGAAGGATGGCGGCGCAAACTGGAAGTGACTTTTGCTTGCGGCCTCATCGCCAGTGGGATTGGGTCAAGGGGAGCTAGATTTCTGCACTAAAACTATGGTTGAATGATCATTAAGTTTCCGCACGTCAAGATATCGAAAGTATGGCTTGGGGTTAGCTGACCCTCGCAGTGTTCAAGCGAGTCGTGGAAGAGTCTTGTGAAGTCTCGCCGGGGTTCAGGGGGTCGCCGAAGAAGTGTGAATTTTCAGGGATGGATATCATGCAAACCTGGATGAGCATGTCCGGACTTGAACTAAAGCAAGCTAACCAGCCAAGAAAACATCGGAATGCGTTTGATACACGAAGCGTTCCGAACTTAGGAAAGGTCTGATAACGCCAAAGTCGTTGATACAACCTCCTCGGATTACCTTTGGCGTGCTTGCACATGCCCTAAACCCTAAACCCTAAACCCTAACCCTAAACGCAGTCCTTTAAGAAAATTGCAGATATCACGCGTATAACTGCGAAGACAATGATCGTGATGTACCTGCACGAACGAGCGGGGATTCCCCGGCCCTCCCGAGCTGCAGAGCTCAAGCCTACTGTAGGGTCCTCAGTTTAGGGTTTAGTCCTTAATAAGTAGCCTACTTGGAGGATCTTGGGACTTAGTAAGTAGGGTTATAAGTGCCTCAATTGGGGTTATAGGTATAGTTACCTTGTTTAGAACCTCAGTTACTAAGTCCCATGATCCTTTAAGTACTGTAGGGTCCTTTAGTCCTTAATAATTAGAATAGCGTTTTGGTGTAAACTCTACCATAAGTGCAATAAGGGACCCTCAAAGTAGTATTGGCAATTATCTAGGCCCCTACATTATACTCTGGTGAACCCTAAATTTGGTTTCGGGCTTCGGGTTCATTAAAGCACTACACCGCAATCTGCTGTGGCTGTCTGCCACGGGACCATTGACCCACACTCTCAGCTGCTCTACCCTTACCTTTGGTTAGTAGGGAATGGAAGAATGGTAGTAATAGTAGTCATAATTGTACCCCCTTCCTCCATTCCCTACTAACCAAAGGTAAGTACCCCGCTCGAGACCTCCCCAGATGCGGAAGACTAAAACAAGCCGCAGTCGTCACAATGGTAAAAGTCTCTTTCAACATCTTCGTGGCACAGGAACATTTCGCTACCTGAACAGGAATAACAATGACGAGACGGATTAGGCCGGTTGAAAGCAACAGGAAAGCGAATCAGCATTCTACAGACAAAACAGCGTGACAACGCGAACAACATCAAAGATGGCGGAGAGATGAGTCCGCTATAGTCCGTTGACGACCATCTGTTATGGTCAGAGCACGAAAACGTCTTTGCTTGCCAGCTCATTCATGGCAACAATGCACAAGACAAGTATGCTGGAACTGGCAAGAAGAGGTAAGAGGCAGCAGCCACAGCAGTGCAAGTCCGGTAGCACAACACTTATTGGATGCAACATAATCATCACCATCGCCGTCATTATTATCGACAGGAGAAAGAGCAACTACATGCTACACCAACTAGTTACACCAGAAAGAACAATCATCGCAACAACCAGCCGCAACAGCACTCAACCATTCATAATCAGGTAGCATAGGGGCAGCTATATGCGGCACAGCACCAGTAAGTACTCGTGCAATGGTCAAGCCGCGTCAAGCCATGACTGCCGTCATCACACCGCCATGCCGCCCAGGCACACGACGAAAAATATCACGAAGCCATGACCCGCACGGTCCAGCACCGGCCTTACGTTCGTAGGCCAGTTACCTGTGCAGGCCAGGCATAGAGCTCGAAGATGTTCGGGCACCGGTTTACATCTTGGAACAAGTTTCACAGCTCAGGCCACGAGAACACTAAGTCTCCTGCCGGCGAAGGTTATTTCGTACAGCGTGTACAGCGCCCGATAAGCTGTGCCATAGCGCATCCAAACCTGCAGCTTGGAGCAAGATCAAAGGGACAGGAATCTCTGCGGCTGGATGTATCATTAGAATAGGGATTGGTGGCATAAGATACCGTCACATGCGGAACTAACACTAAGTACGTCAGACTTGTGGTAAACGTGCGCCTTTGAAAGTTCTAGCTGCTTAGCTGTGCGACCAGGTCTTGCATGGTTTTGCACTTCGCTTTTGCAGGTCCACGTCATCTATCGGGCCGTTTCGAAGTGCTTCAGAAGTGCGCCGCGCTTGCTGCCAATCGTATGAGGGTCTTCCAGCCCAGTGACGGCAAGCTGAAACCCTCGTCTATGGTCTAAGGCCGGTCCGGGTGACTCAAGTAGGTCTCTAAACCCTAAACCCGAAATCCTTAACCCTTGTGTGGTTTCGGTGTTTAGGGATGGAAAATGGAAGGTGGGAATTTCTGAAACCTCCAGCAATTCTGACATAACCCCTTCATTCTCGAACCCCTATCTGTAGAAACCTTACTTGGAGGTTCATGGGTAGTTATAAGTGGGGTTATAAGTAGGGTCACTATAGTTTGAACCCATATTAGGGGACTTATAATCCCACTTATAACTACCCATGAACCTCCAAGTAGAGAATCCTCAAGGGACTTAAGACCTAAGACTGGGAAAGTTGACATCCCTAAACCGTCGCTGGCCCTTGCGCCCGGGAGCCCACTGTCTATCATCCAGGCTGTTGGTCGGGTCGAGGATAAAGTCCTGCCCAGGTCCAACGGGCTTACTGTGAGGATGTGTTTTTCGATGTCCCTTTTCCGCTCGCAGAGGTCTGGAAAGCAAATCCCGCTGGGCGTAGAGCCCACCAAATTGTTAGGCTGAAAGCCGAAAGAGGGGACCTAGCAGAACTGGCTACCTCACCAGAGATACTATAGGGGCCTTAACAATTAGAATGCGGTTTTGGAGTATATTATACTACAACTATGATAAGGAACCCCCCAAAAAAGTATTGGCCTTTATTTAGGCCCTTCTAGTATATGCCCATTGGCAACAACCACTACACTAGACCAGAGATCTATCCGACTTCCTACCTCACGAGCACACACAAGGTAGATCAAGACGATTCCCCGCATCCGAAATACATAATGTAGGGGCCAACAAATAGAATCGGGTTTTGGGCTCCTTTACAGTATTAATAGAATAAGGAACCCTAACAGTAATAATGTTTTTTAGGCTTCTATATTGCCAGACAGCCTGAAGACCGAAAAGATGAGGGTCTAGGGTTTAGGCTTTCTTTACACAATGTCGAATGAGGCTTTACGTAAGTGCAGTTGCCGCGGGGTTAGAGGCTAGGGATTCGGGCTTTCGGGTTTGCAGGGTTTAGGTTCAGGCATTCAGAGGCTTGAAAGGGTGTTTGCCTTGAGGCCGCGCCTTTTGTGCGCTGGATTTTCTTTATGCTGCCGCTTGCATAGTTTACCGTTTTGGCAGTGCCCACCCTATGCCCCTAGACAGCGTTGACAGGACTTGGCCAGGATGCTGCTCTATCCTTCGTATGCTTCGCAAGCAGTTTTTAGGCTTGACCTGAGCCACTATCCGGATAACAAAGACTTGCAGTGCTGTCGAAATTTGGTCTTTGGCTTTCGGAGCTTATCCGTTCCTTTAGGGCTTAGCACACAGGATAAGAAGAAGCCCCTTCATGTAGGAATTTCGGGCACTGAGCTCCTTGACCTGTGGGATTATATCGTACAGAGATTCTAGTGCCCGAGAACCTGAATAAAATTACATACTCTGTGCTTCTTGAGCAACGCAAGCGCCCTGAATGAGTCGAGTCTTGGGGGTATCATGGGCTGTTGTTGGTTTAAGGCCGGGCCCAGCAGGCCATCTAGCATCGACTGCAATGGTAAGCTTCGTCACAACACTCATAGCAACACCACAAACAATATCCATACAAATGCTAAGTATTCATGCTGAGGGCACTCGGGTCCCACCTCGTGGCTGAGGGTTTTTCGGTTTAGCGTTCAGCACGCATTGGGAAAGCAGAACAGGCAATAACGATGTGTTGAAATTGAAGCGGCCGGGGTGCAAATGTCCTAATGATCACCGCAGGCGAAAGAAGAGCCGCTACAACTGTCAGAAGGAGATTGAGAATTCTCGAAATCACCAGTGTCACCAACGCACCATGACAATCAGGAAACAACATACCAATCCAAAGATCAGACGTGCCAAGGCACTACTTATGGTACTCACAATAACCGCTGCGGCAGTAGCAAGCGGAGAAATATGCAACCTTGTATGACCCTTATCAAGCGCTCATAGGACTCGTATCGATCGGTTATGGGACCCAATCCCCCAACCCCTGCTTCTGAAACCTGCAGCAGCGTACCCAGCACCAGCGCGCCCATGGACATAAAGACCTGCGGGACATAGCCTCTTGAAACCTCAAACCGCTAAACTCAAAGCACCACGACCATGGACCCCAAACAAAAAACACTGTAGCATAAATGTTACAGTACAGCTGGAAAATGACTCCCGGGCCGAGCCCGATAACCGATAACATGCTAAAGCCCTGATCCCATGCCTCTCTTGACCGCAAGCATCTTGGAAACCTTTGGGGTCCTCTTGGGGGATGCCTAAACAAGCCGAAAGATCCTCCAAAACCTGACACGCTTTTGGGATCCGAAGTTTCTAAGAGCGCTGCGACTCTATTCTACAAATGGGTAGTTCTCTAAATTACGGTCTCCTTTGGGGTCCTTTCTATGAGGGTGCCGTACTATATACTATATTGGGGACCTAAACGGGACCCTAATTTTGAGAACTACCCATATTTGAGGCCTTCCTTCGGGTCCAGGGTTTAGGCTTTCAGCACTCACAACTGAGACAAGCCTTCAAACCCTAACGGCTACTAGGGCTCAGGGTTAAGGGTTTTTTGGGTTTAGTGTTCAGCGTTAGGGTTTAGGGTTCAGGGTTTAGGGTTCAGGGTTCAAAGTTTAGGGTTTATGGTCCAGGGTTTAAGGTTTAGGGTTCAGGGTTTAAGGTTCAGGGTTTAGGGTTTCGACTCGAGTCCTGCCTTACCCATAGATAGGGAATATACCATATGGGAGTTTCCGAAAATAAGGAGTACCTTATTCTGGGGTCCTTATAATAAGGATCCTACTATTTGGGGTACTATATTAGAGCCCCCAATTTTCGGAAACCCCTATATCATTCCCAGGCCCTGAAGGTGATTCAGGATTTCTATCATCAACAGTAGGTCTCAGGCGTGAGGCTTTGTGTTCAACTCCTCATCCGTCTGAACCCCACAACACTTCTGGGTTTCCAGAAACGGTTTAGGGTTTAGGGTTTAGGATTTAGGGTTACCGGGTTTGAAGAAAAAACAAGCAACCACACAACGCCCGGAAAGTGCAAACTTGGCACTCTACGCACTTCAACCCCGACAGCGATCATATCCACCTAGGAACCTGATCACAAAACCCACAAACCCCAACTCCCCGCACCTCCAAACCCCAACCCAACACACCGTGAATCACTGACCTCCAACCTACAAGCCTAAACCGCCCTAGACCTGAGGGCCCGATGCTGCCTTCTTGAGGCAACATACCTTCAATCGCGTGATATCTTGGTGATCACTCTACGAAACCCTATAACTCCTTCTCGAAGCGATACCCAGATCGTAAACGATCCCAAACCCCAAAGACCCGTTAAGTTCGGAGCCCCCAAACCCCTCAACCCCCCAAAACCCTATCAACCCCCTTAAAAAAAAAAAAACTTCAAAGGAACCCTTCAAAGTAACCGAAACAGCCGCAGTCAGAGGCACTCCAAGAAGCACCATGGACCAGCCGAGGGAAGGGAGGAAGCATTGGCAGGCCTTCCTGGGCTTTGTCAGACATGTTTTTCGGGGTTTGGGGGTTTAGGCTTAGGGTTTAGGGTTTAGGGTTCTCTCTGTCTGGTGCTAAGTAGGGAATGGGGGGAATGGATCCCTATGATAGTCCCTTAAGGTCCCTTATAGTAGTCCCTATAACCCATTCCCCCATTCCCTACTAAGCGGCCGTCAACGAGGAAGGGAATGGGGTTTGGGGTGTAGGGTTTTGGGGTTCTAGGGTTTGGGGTTTGGGGTTTTGGGGCTTTGTGGTTTAGGTTTTCGGGCTCGAGGTTTGGGAGTAGGGGAGGCTCGGCTTGGGATTTAGGGGCCCAGAAGGGGCTTTTGACCTTGGTTCCTTCACTTGTCTGGGAGGTTACCCAGTGTGGTGGAAAACTGCTTCGAGCTGTTCGTTGAAGACTCTCAGGTGGGCTTCCTGGGTCCGCTGCTGGTCGGGGGAGGGGGGGGAGGGTGGGAAGGGAGGGTCTCTTGGGCTTTTAGGGAGTCCCCCCGTGCATTTTACTCTTCAACGCCTCTAAACCTCTGAGCCTCAATTCCAGAAACAAGGTTAGCCACCGAAAGAACCAAAAGACGCAACAAGGAAGGGCAACCCTAAACTCTAAACTGTCTTACATCCGCATCAGGCCCAAGATAGCCCCAGTCGTGCGAACAGAAACGCGTCGGCCTCGAACTACACGGAGGCTGGTCAGTCTTCAGCAACAACCCCTCGACCTCAAACTCAGATTTGGGGTTAAGGTTTAGGGTTTAGGGCGAGCCCCACCTGCAAGTCATATGCAAGCCCTGAGAGAACCAAACCCTTACGACACCCTCGAAACACCCTACGAAATCACCAAAACCCGGATGTGAGCTGTTCCTGAACCCGGAGCGCGAAAGTTTTCGGCATTCTGGGCCCGTTTACATTATTGCTGCTCGGAATCCTACAGGTATGCAGGGCACCCAGCTCTGAAAGCCCTGACATTTCAAGATCCTAGGCCTGGATAACCAGTCATAAACCTACCTGAAAAACCTCATCCGGAAGAACTTTATGTTAAATGCTCCCGAAATAAGCAACCAACCCCTCTGAGAACTTCTTCTTCCGCCCAGCTTCACAAGGAGCCGAAGCCCTGTAAAGAGTCGCAAAGTGCGCACCATACGGATTGCGCGGAGCGCCTGCGGCAAGGCAGGACAAGCTGTCGGCACTGACAGAACTTCAGGAGCTTAAGGTGATTCGGGGGCTTGTAGGGCTTTTTTTTTAAGTGCAATGGCCCCTTTCTCCCGCACCAGTTAGGAGCCTGCCTTGTGCAGGCTTATAGGGTTTAGGGTTTAGGGTTTTGGATCTCGGGATGTGAATTGTTTCGGGGTTCTGCCGCGAAGCATGTGGTCGGCAGACTTCACGGAGGATGGGCCCGCCTTCAGCGCCCGCACGAGCCGCAGCAAGACAATGTTCTTGTGCTCTCCTGGTGGCTGGGATCTGGGCCCTGAAGCCTTAAGAAGGCTAGGGGGCTCTGGCCCAGGAGCAGAGCTTAGTTGCCAAGAATCATGCCACCCTCCAGGCCAATAGACAGATCGTAACCCGCACTGAAGCAGATCAATGTCTTGCGGAATCAGAAGGGAAAGGCACAGCCGACGACGAAAGGCGAACCTAGCCACGACGACGATCGGGAAGAGCACGGTCCGGTCACTGCAACAAGACGACGACGACGACGACGCCGACCACATAACAGCAGCAGCATCGGCAACGGCAACGGCAACAGCAGCGGCAACACCAAAAGCAAAGCTGACGGCAGCAGCAACGAAAACAGAGCGCCCACAAACACAGCAACAGCAACATCAAGTTCGGAAAGCAGCACCCAGAAATAGTAGGGTAGTCCTATGGTCTTGATATTCGCCGAAATCACAGATGATGACGAAGGGCAACGAGGCTACCATCAAGCGGTCACCCGGAGACACCGGGACACGGCCCCACGGAGTCCCCTGCTACTGCTACGGCTCCACATGGGTAGTTCTCTAAATTAGGGTCCCTTTTAAGGGTCCCTTTTTTAGTAAGGGTTTAGGGTTTAGGGTTTAGGGTGCCCTACTATAGTGGATCTACAGAGGGACCCTAATTTAGAGAACTACCCACATGCTTCACATGACGTAGGGCACCCAGTTTTTTGGCACTGAAGGCTACACTGAAGGCTACAAGACCAGGGATTTGGGTTCTGATTGTGCAGCCCACACCATACCAGACTAGGCCGCGACACCGAACGAAATTTCGCGCATAGATTAGATGGTAACTCATGCTCATCTTCGCCCGATATTGCGGCCTCCCAGCCCCCCGGCAGAAGCCAAGGGCATGATGATATACCTCAGCCGATGCGCTGCTCAGAAACCCAGGCTGAGCAGATGCCCTCGCACCCGAAACCCCAAGCCAAGATTCCCGAAAACCCTAAACCTTAAACCCCAAACCCTAAACCCCTAAACCCTAAACCCCTAAACCCTAAACCCTAAACCCCTAAACCCTAAACCCCCAAACCCTAAACCGCAGGTTTGCTGCTTGCCTCGAATGTGGAGTTCTACCGGGGCTCAGCGCTCCTTCTGCGTAACAATCGGTGCATGCCTTCTTCCGCTTCTACGGACCTGACATCAAAGCCTAAACACAACAGAAAGCTTTCGAAAAGAAACGAGCCCCAGCTATCCATGCATTCACCTATCTATCTATCTATCTATCTATCTATCTATCTATCTATCTAGCTATCTATACATACATACATACATACATACATACATACATACATACAGACGGACAGACATTAAAACAACAAAAATCACGAAATGAACATGAATAAATTCTACATAATATTTATATATATATATATACCAACCATATCTGACCTGGCTCTGTGAGGCCGCCTTCGCTTGGATGCAAGTGACGCCGGGCTGTCGGGTCTGAAGGGCTGAATGTCAGGGTGTTGGGTTTAGGGTTTAGGGTTTAGGTGTAGGGTTTAGGTGTTAGGTTTTAAAAATTCAGCACTCACTCTCGGACTTGCCTAGGCGAGGTTCCTGGTTTTGAAAATTAGAACCGGGGGAACACTAAGGAAGACTACCGGCAATTACTCAGACCCCCTGTAGTAGGTTTTACAGGGTTTAGGGTTCAAGGCTCGGGGCATTTACTGCCTGCACCCGTCCTGCGCTGATGAAGGGCACCGGCCGTCAAAGTGCCCCTTTTTTTTCGGGTCTGACACCCCGAGCCCCAAACCCCGACAAAAGGCGCCTCCGCAACTTGCAGAGTGCCTCCTGTATCCCTGCAGAGAGAGGGAGAGAGAGCGAGAGGGAGAGAGGAGCACCAACAGAATGCTCCACAAAATCCAGCTGCATTTTGTCCTTGAAGCCACTGTCAGACAGGATGCATGTCAACAAAACCTGCAGCGACCAGGAAGAAGTCGAACCAGAACCTGTGGCAAGAGAACCAGGCATCCCCACACTGAATCTTTCAAAGTCTCATTGCTATGATGTTTGCAGCTTCAGTGGCCACTCTCACTCTTGTCCCTACAGCTGCATGGTCGTGGCTTTTGCAGCAAGTAGTTTGGCTACCATTGAATGCGGTTGGCACGTGTGGGCACCATTACTGCTGCTTCTGTTGCTGCTGCAATAATGGTTCTGCGATACTCCCTACTCCTACTGCTCCTACTATGCCTACTACTCCGACTATCGCCACCACACCACTGCAACTCCGAACACCTACTTGTGCAAGCCTCAACCCAAAACTAGCCAAGCAGCGCGATCTCCTTCATGAACGTTGCCCACTCAACAAAGGCTCGGAAGATCAGCCTCATACTCATCAGGTGATATCACATACTGTCAGCAGGGTTCGTTCGGAATAGTAGTAGTAGTAGTAGTAGTAGTAGTAGTAGTAGGTGGTAGTAGCAGTAGCAGTAGTAGTAGTTGTTGTTGTTGTTGCTGTTGTTGTTGCTGTTGTTATTGTAGCACCAACACCAGCAGCAGCAGCAGGAGTAGCAGCAGCAGCAACAGGAACCGGTAGTAAGTAGTAAGTAGAAAGTAAGTAGTAAGTAGTATTAGTAGTATTAGTGGTATTAGTAGTTAGTAGGTAGTAGGTAGTCGGTAGTCGGTAGTCGGTAGTCGGTAGTCGGTAGTCGGTAGTAGGTAGTAGGTAGTAGGTAGTAGTGGTAGTAGTAGTAGTTGTTGTTGTTGTTGTAGTAATAGTAGTAGCAGCAGCGGTAGCAGTAGCAGCAGTGGCAGTAGCAGGAGCAGGAGCAGTTGCAGTAGCAGGAGCAGTAGCAGGAGCAGGGGCGGTCGCAGTGGCAGGAGCAGTAGCAGTAGCAGCAGCAGTAACTCCAAAGCCATGTGACTCGGCCAGAAAGATAAACACGAAGGCACTGTCGAGCGTCTCGAAGATTGGGCTGACCTTTTCTGGGCTTACGCTCAACGGTTATTTGTCTGCCTTATGCTTGACAGAAAGCGCGCACACACACACACACGCGCGCGCACACTCACGCACACACACACACACACCCAACCACATACACACCTAACCACATCGTCAGCAAGCTGGGTCTGGAGGGCACGAGGTCGAGAAACTAAAGCCACGGGAGGTGGCTGCGTCCGCAAAGAGCGCTCTTCTTACTATACCGTTTCGACCGGCCTCGACCGATTCTTGCAGTCAGCCGTGAAGCCTCAAAATCTGCACCTTCACGCCTCCAGCCACTTCATGCCGGATCCTCAACCCCCAAGCCTACGGCTCAATTCCTGTTCGCTCTCTGCAGTTGCCTCAGCCAGAAACAACTTTGATGACGGCGATAGTAATGGCAGGGCTGCTCGTTGTCGCGAAGGTAGCCGTGAGCATTCTCTTGATTTGATTGTTGCTTATCACAGCATACTGCCACTCCTCTTCCGACTACTACTAGACTACTACGACCACACACCACTATCCTGCTACTACATCTTCTGATACTGCTGTTACTAGTACTAGTACTAGTACTAGTACTACTACTACTACTACTACTACTACTACTACTGCCACCACTACTACTACTACTACTACTACTACTACTACTACCACCACTGCCATACCACGAACGCGACTGCGACAACACACTCCTTCTGTCTACTCCTACGGCTACTGCATTTCTGCTCCTCCTCCTCCTCCCCATTCGCCTCCAACCTGCTCTTGCACATGGTCTTAGCAAGCCCTCTTCTTCCTGCGATGGCCATTTACCCTTGTCATGGCTCCTCTTATTGTTCTATCTATGACTAATGTGACTTTCGCAAAGCAATGCCTAACACTACTGGCGCAAGCATCGCTTTTCTCAGCAACTCCAAGCGTGTTGCCCCATACATCGACCCGGCCTTTTCATACGGCATTGCCTCATCAACCAGCCCGATCCTCAGAGGGCAGTGACAGGAGCACCGAGCTTGGGAAACGGGAGTCGGAAGCTCGACCAGTGTTAGTGCGCTAGTACAAACATGTAAGAGTAACCCCTGGGAGGTTGACTTGCCGTATAGTGAGTCAGCATCATCGCAGGCAGAGGCGGATCCAAACTCCACCAACACCTTAAAGCAGCAGTAGCACCTCTACGGCAGCGTATACCACTGATGAATCCATTCCCTTCCTTTGCGCTCTCGCAACTCGGACATGCCAGGCCTCGAATATGAGGGTTAGGACCCCTATAAGAATGCCTTTCAATTTAAGGGCGGTGCAAGAAATCAGGGGTCTACATTACTCCAGGAAGTCCCAGGCAAAACTTCGCCGAGCTGAAGAAAGAGACGGTCAAAAGGCCGATTGCTCTTGGCGTACTTCTGAACCCCTCCTAAAAGTCAAACTTTTAGCCCAGATATTATAGTTCATATAAAAACCCAAAAAGTTAAAGTCTAAAGAGCCAACCAGAAGAACGCTAAGTGCTATAGCCCCAAAACTTCGATCCGCAGCTCTCGAACACGATTCACTAACCAACAGAGAAAGCACAAACCCTGAACCCCAAAATCTCTGACTCCCGGCGCTAAAGCAAGCGAGTCACCGTGTCCCAATGGCATTGCCCTCCAACTCCAACCTGATTGTCTCCAGTTTAGGGTTTAACGGTTTAGGGTTTAGGGTTTAGGGTTTAAGTTTAGGGTCTAGGATTTTGAGGGCTTGGGAGGACGACAGTAGTGCAGGGGCCTTAATAGGTAGAATAGGGTTTTGGGGGGGTCTCCTGATTACAAGTATAGTACACTATACGCCCGAACCCTAGTCTAATTCTTAAGGCCCCTACAGCAAGCTGTCGATTGCTGCAGCCCGTGCAGACAAGGAGGGCACTCATTAGCTTGCTGGGGATGATCCGACGGCTGGCATGATGGATTTCTCATGACATGCTCTTCTTGTGCCTCCTGTCCACTCCGGAAACCTTCAATGCTTTCTCGGCTTCGCTTCGTTTGTGTTCTGCTTATCGCCTTCCGAAGTGATCTGGATCATGATGCTGTCGTTCATCTTCGCACTTGTTGCCTACAAAAGTCAGCCCAGTTGCTCCACCATCATGACCAAGGAGTTCAGCACTACAAGTGTGGCAGCCAGGACGTTGATCCAGCCTCGGGACAGGACGACACTTCGGCCCTCTCTCACTGCATGTGCGTGATGGACAGACAGCCTTTCAATGGAAGTACGAAGCTTGTCGCTCTCTCTCCCTCGCTCTCTCTCTCTCTCTCTCTCTCCCTCTCAAATAATGGCAGTCGTCATCGCGATGCTAGCAGTAGCTGTTTTTATTACTAGCAGCAACACAGCTGCAGCAGTGGACGCGGTGGAGGAGTAGGTGTGCTTGTATCAACCGCGGCAGTAGAACAGTCACCATCAACCAATGACGATGACGATGATTTGGGCAACTGCTGCCGTGACGGTGATGCTATTCCATCATGTCGTTTCTTACCCATACGTAGCACGATGGTGGGAGTGATGGCAGCGGTCGTGGTCATGCGAAGAGTACGAGATGGAGCCGCATGATGACACCCAGCACCTTGCCACCCCCAAAGGCCGAACCCACAAACCCTTCCCTTACCTCGGCACGCTAAGCTTGAACCCCAACATCCGGCAGAACAACGTCGTACCCAAGCGGAATCCCAGTCAGTCGTCTAAAGACCGGGTTACTCTAAAAGGGCTCTAACAAGACAGTAACCTACTAGGCATGCACCTTGGATTCTAGAGAAAACTCAGCTATGGCTCGTTTCAGCTTGTCCATCACCTTCTCCTCCTTCTCCTCTTTGTTTCCTGCGGGGCTGTAGGGTCTGGAGCGTAGCATGTGCAGGATTTCAGGGTTTGGGGCTGAGCCAGTGGCAACACAGCTTAGGAGTTCGGGTCCAAGGGATGGAGGTTCTTGTACGGTTCCTTTGGGGGGGGGGGGGTGTATATAAGGGTTTAGGGTTTTCTGTGTGTATACTCTAAACCCTAAACTCTTGTATAAACCCCCTGCAACAAAAAACATATGGTCTAAGGCTGAAGTCTTTGAAATATTCTGCGCTTCAGGTTTAAGGCTGTCTGGGTAGCAGGTCGGGGTCTGGAGAAGCAGCCGGAGGACTCCAAAGCCGATTCCAAACTCGATTCCTACGATCCCGAACATCACTCAGGGTTTAGGGTTTCAGCACTCACAACTGGGACAAGCCTCTCAGGGTTTAGGGTACAGGGTTTAGGGTTTAGCCAAAGAGCTTAAACCCCCAAACCCTGTTGCAACAGGCCTTTTTTTACACCTGGACTATGCATATGCCAGGAACCGGGGCGCCGACTGTGCTGCGGACTCGTTGCAACAAGCCCTAAACCCTAAACCCTTTTTGCAGCAGGCTTCTCTCGCCCGGAACTGCCGTCGCCGTGAAGCAGTGCAGCACTCATGACTGCACAACCCCGCACAACATGTACTCATGACAAGCTAAACCCTAAACCCTCTAAACCCTAAACCCTAAACCCCTAAACCCTAAACCCTAAACCCTAAACCCCTAAACCCTCAACCCTAAACCCAAAAACCCAAAACCCCCCTTTTCTGAAGCAGAGGCCTGAGCCGAGACTCCATCATCTTTAACCCCCCAGCCCGGAATCCAACCCCAAACCCAAAAACCCCTAAACTTGAAAAAACCCGAAACCCAAAAAACCCTAAACCCAAAAAAAAACTAAACCCCTAAACCCTAAACCCTAGAACCTAAACCCTAAACCCTAGACCCTAAACCCCTAAACCCCTAAACCCCTAAACCCAAAACCGTCCTTGAGAGAAGCCCAGGGACTTGACCTCAAGAGGCGGCTGCGGGCTCAAGCGGCCCCAAAAAAGCGCGTCAGTGTTTAGGGTTTAGGGTTTAGGGTTTTTGGGAGACCGAAGAGGTTCACCTGAAGTCTGGGGTTTAGGGGTTTAGGGATTTAGGGTTTTAGGGTTTCGGGGTTTCGGGTTTGGGGGTGTAGGGGTGTAGGGTATAGGGTTTAGGGTTTGGGGGTTTAGGGTTTAGGGGTTTAGGGTTTAGGGGTTGAGGGTTTAGGGTTTAAAGAGGTTGATGGCCTTGAGTCCGAATCCTGACGGAACCCGGGCTGAGGAGTTGCACTGCTCAGTTTGCTCTCTTGCTGTTTGGCATTGCTGCCGTCGTCGTCCTCGCTGTTGTTGCTGCTGTTGTTGGCGGTGGTAGTGGAAGTATTCGGGTCGCCGGTACTATAACCGTGACTTCGAGTGTTCCCGTTCCTGCTGCTGGTCGTTCTTTTTGCTCCTGTTCTTCTTATTACTGTTGTTCTTCTTGCTGTGGCTGCTGTATTCAGCTGTGGGAGCTACATGAAGGCACTCATGCTTTTGATGACTATTGTTCCCTGTTGAAGATAGGGCCGGCCAGCTCTGGGCGGCGAGCAGGAGTTGCTGCCATTGACGGCGAATGCAGGAGCTCGCCTGTGACAGTTTGTGTTCGGGTGTACTTAGGGTTTTGGGGCTCTGGGGGTTACCCTAAACCCTATGCTCTCTGAACCCTAAGCCCTTAAGGCCTAGTGTTTCAGGCTTGAGGGTTTGAGGTTCGTTGTCATTGTCTCGACTGCAATTGCAGATGTGGGTGCAGGCTGATGCCATCGAGGCTTGGTTCCGGAAGGGGTTCGGGAAAGAGCGGTGCCGGGTAGGCGACACTGACTGGTCTTCTTGTCCGAAAAACTACTGCTTCCCTGCTTATGCAATCCTGAGTGCATGTCCCGACGCCGTCCACTCCCTGAAAATGTGCGGAAATTTCCTGCTTGTCAACAAGAAGTGGTTTCCGGTCAGGTGTCTAAGACATCCTGCATGCCGGATGAATCGGTGTAACGGAGCGTGGCTGCAAAGGCCAAGCCGTCTCGAATGGCAGTATGGATTAGACCTCAAATTTCAGGGCACTACCGTCCGTTGCCAGCAGTGCGCGTCAGTATGCATATTCACGGTCTTCGAGAATGGGGGCTTAACCTTCAAGACTGTCCTCAAACATCTGTACTGACAACACTCCCCTTCATCCCAGCAGATAGTTGCTTTGCTACTGTCGCGAGGGTTTCAGACAAGTAGGATCCTTGTTGTAACCGCCCCTACAGCAAGGCACCCGCAAGTGCAGGAAACCTCAGATCGTCGTGAAGAACATACCATAAATCCTAAACGGTTAAGACGACTTCGGCCATGGCACTTTCTCCCAACAAAATCTCCCTAAAGCTCATTGGCTCATGTGCATCGCTCTCGTTCACTCTATCTCTCCTTCTTTCTTCTCTCCATATATGTAGACATACAACAAAAACGAGCGAGAGAAATAAAGAGCGCGAGAGAGAGAGAGAGAGCGAGCTCCCTAGCTGCTATGTCTCTCTCGTTCTTGCACCCTTCTCTTCTCTGCTGGACGAAGGAATTGGAGATGCAAGCTCCGAGTGTGCCTTTTTTTGACTTCTTTTTGCTTTGCAAACACCGTTCCCACCATCTAAACTCTGCGAATTCTTCCGTCTAGGCCTGCTGGCCCCGGAAGGACTGTCGCTACCGCATCATTGCCCACGATGCTGGCGACGGCTCTACGACAAACTTCAAGCCAGTTTAGATAAAACCCTAAAAACTACAGTACACCCTACACCTTACACCCTAAGCCCTAAGCCCTAAGCGGGAAATGCCACATTCAGAAACCCGAATCCAAACGCCAACCTGCGTGACTTCGAGGCCCGAGAACCCCCACTCGACAAAAACCCTTCCAAAAAGTCCGACTAGAACCCCAGAAGAAAAAAAAACACAGAGCCTATTAAATCCTAAAAAACCCCTTAAAACAAAAAAAAAAAAAAAACGCCCTCCAGCCGCGGCCTTTCAGCGAAGGACTGCTCGGGCCCAGATTCATGACATCATGGTAGATATCCACGACGGGCGCTGAGTTCACCTCGAGTTGGGTAGCTCTCTAAAAGTAGGGTTTAGGGTTAAGGTTTTAGGGCTAAGGGTTTATGGTTAAGCTTTTAGGGTTTAGGGTTTAGGGTTAAGGTTTTAGGGTTTAGGGTTTATGGTTAAGTTTTTAGGGTTTAGGGTGTAGGCTTAAGGTTTTAGGGTTTAGGATTTAGGATAGTTCTCTAAAGTAGGGTCCCTTTTAGGGTCCTTCATTCGAAGGTGCCGGACTCTACAGGGGACCGACAAAGGGATGGACCCTGATTTAGAGAACCACCCTTATAGTACCTACAGTACCCTTATAGAAACCCTATAGAAGCCCTGATAGATCCCTTTGAAGGAATCGTACAGGCACCCCGAAAATTAATAAGAGAACTACCCATTCGCACTCCCAGGGTCTGCACTCTCACAACTCGGGCTAGCCAGGTGAGGTCTGTGGGGCACCAGTCGGGCTGCCAAACCCGTGAGGCTTCCCATTGCCAGGGTTTAGGGTTTAGGGT
>CAJNDV010032037.1:0-10677 GCA_905221635.1 Symbiodinium sp. CCMP2456 | reverse complement strand
CTGCAAGGAGACTTTCCTTGCAGTATGCGAAGATGATGGTGAAGAGCTCCTCTTGTCTCTCTACCACCACCACCACCACCAACCACCACCACCACCACCACCACCACCACCACCACCACCACCGCCACCGCCACGACCAAAACCACCAGTGTTGCCATGAACTGCAACTAGAAAGATGCAAGTGACGACTACTGAGGCTGGTCAACCCTTCTAATTCCATTAGGGCTCGATCGTCACTGCGCTTGTGCTCACTGCACAACGCGAGGCAGCAGCCGGTCGCGAATGGTTCCTGAGTGTATTTGGGGTTTAGGGTTTATAGGGTTTAGGGCTTATAGGGTTTAGGGTTTAGGGAGTGTGCAGCGCTGCTCCACATTGGAACTTCCAACTGCGGCAGCATGGAGGTGGATGATGCGACATGGTTGCACTGTCCACGCAGGTTCAACGACGCTGACCTCACTCGACAAACAGGAAAAGATCGAGCAATTGCTAATTCGTTGCCCTAGCCTAAACAACCACAAGAGACGCCCTGTCTTCAAACATGGGCGTATGTATCGCCGCAGTGACAGCGAACAAAGCAATATACACACGGCGCTGTGTTCACAAGCACGTGCTCGTTGCTGGCAAAAGGTATAGAATCTTAGAAGCCCATGCCAGGTTCGGCCTTACTGCTTTGAGGGTTTTTGGGGATTCAGGGGTTCGGTCGGGAATGCCAAAAAATGTACCAAAGGGTCCAAAAATCGGTCTGGGACGAGGAAAATGCCCTGATGCTGGCTTCCGATCTTCGGATTCACCGGTTCCAAGCCCTGTTGGAAAAAGTGTACGGTTTAGGGTTTAGGGTTTATAGGGTTTAGAGATGCAGACAGGTTTTCGGCACCAGGTTAAACCCAAAAGAGCGAGGCCTACATGCCATCAGCCCTCAACCTCTCCTCCCTCAGCCCCAAACCCTGAAACCGTGAAGCTCAAAATTGATAACACAACCCTCTAGTTTAGGGTTTAAGGTTTGTAAATTTTTGAATTCTAAAGCGTACTCTACCGATAGGCCCTAAAGTAGTTCCTTGTTGGGGCTCATATCTAGAATCCTATAAAGTAACCGTCCTAAGGTAACCCCTAAAAGGAACTACTATGGGGCCTCTGGGTAGGGGTCTCAATAATTACCTATAGTATTTTGGGGTTCCTTATTATAATGATAGTAACATGGGCCCCAAAAACATATTCTATTTATTAAGGCCCCAAAAACCCTATGAGCGACACCATGCAGACCGGCGTCCCGACTTTCGTCGAGCAAAGCCCTGCGCAAACGCCCGCAGCCGCGAGACGCTGCCAGTGCCAGGAAGGCTGCTGCTCCTTATTCGGTTTAGGGTTTAGTGTTTAGGGTTTAGAGTTTAGGGTTTAGGGTTTCTTTCGCGTAGCACTCGTTTCTTGAACTTACAGTAAGGTTTCGTTTGAGACTCTCTGTCTTCGAAAGTTGGTTTTAAAGCGACTCGTCATATGATGGGCATTTCTTTTCGGCTCCGTGGATGTTGAGGGTCTACAGGTCATGGTCTAGGGTTGACAAAGACGACTACAGCTTGGCTAGGGTTTTTGACACTCACACTCGGACAAAGCCTGGCAAGGTCTGTAGCGATACTGGTCAGACGTCGAAACAAGAGAACTCACAGTAGGTTTCACTGAGGATTGAGTTCCACGTTGTCAGGCAGGGCTTGCCAAAATGCCCAAAGACAAGTGCGCAACCAAGGGTTTAGGGTTTAGGGCTAGGGTGTATAAGGTCTCGGCGCTTACACTCGGACTCTCCAAACGGGAGTGTCTGTGTCCAGTTGTCTACTGAGACACGCCCCATCTCAACAACATCAGCGGCTGTTAGCGAAACCAAAACTTCAAGCACCTGAACTCTAACTCACCACAGGAGGACATAAACCTTACCAGGCCATCAATGCAGGACTCCAAGATCACGACGACCACGACGGTGACGACGACCACTATCATTGCTGCTGCTGTTTCGTCGATGCCGCTTCTGCTACCATCAGCAAGAGTCAGCAACGTCCGTTCTGTTCATCTAAAGGCTGATCCAGCTCATCACTGAAAGGAATTGCCGATTCACTGCGTTACTCGCTAACCAAGCCCTATTGCTTGCTTGGTTGTCCGCTTGAACCCAAGCATGACAAATCCGCAAACTCATGCAGGCCCCTAGGGGTTTGTGGTTGGCATGCGATGTCGGGAGCTATCTGATCTGGCAGTGCTCACTCGGGTGTTCACAGGCGCGTGACTACTCTGCACAGACACACCTAGTGTCCCAGCGACATGGCCCTCTGTTAGCATGATAGGTATGCATGAACCTTCATTATGACGTGTACATCAGACTCCCTTACGCATACACTGGCGCGGAAATTCCCTATACTGCAAGTACATGGCCACATGTTAGCATGATAGATATATAGAGATAGATCTTGGACCTTCATTATGACATGTACATAAGACTCCGTTGCCGTATGCACCGGTACCCTTGAGGAAGTTCCCTATACTGCAAACCTGAAACCTCAGAGCAAAACCATAACATCGCCATGCTTCAACTCTGCGCCCCAAAGCTACATTGAAGCGAGCTGAGTTCTGACCTCATCTGGAAGTGGGCCACGCGAGCGGCAAGGCGTCTATGTGAGGGCTTATGTAGGAAGCAAGGATAAGGTGGTTTGGGAGGTGCTTCGTGCCAGCTCTGTAAGACGTTTCCTCGAAACTTCGCTTTCCAGCATTCGTAGTGGTGTCTAGAAAGCAGTGGGAGCCGAGGTGTTATCCACGATAATCGTCTATGCCGCTTGACGGTCAACAACCTCCCAAAATTTGAAATACGCCGTTAGCTGTCAACGGGGATACTCTACCATGTGGACAGTATACCCCTCCACTTATAACTTATAACGGTAACTGGGCTTCGAGACTTCTGTGGTTGCGACATCGCAAGCTAGAGGATTCCTGGCAGGTGCGCCGGCGCTTTAAGCTCTACAATGATATGTGGGCTTCCGGAATAAGGGGTGCCTTACTTTGGGGGTCCTTATACTAAGGATCCTACTATTTAGGGTACTATATCAGGGTCCCCTTTTTTCAGAAACCCCTATATGGTCCCAAGGCTCACAAAAGCCTGCGTGAGGATCTCCGGGCCCCACCTGCTAATGCAGCTTGTCTGAACACTTAGTAATCATCATGCCCCTTTGTAGTCCCATGAAACGATAGCATACATGCAAACGATTTGCACATCTGCAAGCCCCCAGAGTATACATTCCAGCCGAATTGTGGTACACTTTCCCGCTCAGGAACCGGAATCTAGGCCGATTTTCCCATGGAACTCCTCTCCTTATTGAGCGGAGGTTCTGTACAACCTTGCAACCTGCCGGCTCCTACCATTTTATGTCTGGGCCTCATACCTCCTGCTCGAATCTGCAGATCCTACATCCTCAACTATGGCCACGGAGGGTTCCCTGAATTTTCTACAGGTACGACTGGCCTGAGGTTCTTCATATGGGTCCCATGTGAAGAGTGGCTCACCAAAAAACTCAATCAGAACCACAAGCTGCGTCTAGGAGCTGGTGGCTACCTGCTGGGCGAAGACACGGAAGCTGTGGCGAGGAACTGGCATCACCTGGGACGTCCCTCCCAAACTCCAAACCAAAAAGTCTGCCGAGCCGCCACATGACATGACTGGTTAGGCTGGTTTTTTGGGCTCACCTCTGAACTTCGAGGATGTCGATCTTTCCATAATCTTATGGAATGTACTAGACTACAACTATCCCAGGTAAGTGTACCATAATTTTATTATGACCCTGATTGAAAAACCGGGATGCAAATATCTAGGTTCATACACCGAACCCTAAGAACTACCCAGGGCTTCTTCATCAGGCTCCTGTATTAGTGTGCTACACAAAAAGCTGAGATACGCTCCAGGTTCCCGAATGAAGTACATCAAGTATAACCCCGACATCTACTCTAGTTGCTTGTGCAGCACCTGCGTCGCATCTGATATGGCATCCGTGTTTGGCACGGCAATCTGTTGGAGGCCCCGTAGGCTCATGGAGGCTGCTTCAAGTTTCATGGGGGTGCCTTGGCGGTTCTACAGCCTTTTTGAGCAGGGTTTAGGGTTTAGGGTTGAAGTTCACAGCCCTAAACCCCTAAACCCGTTCAAGGTCCAGGATATCATAAGGAGTGCCCTTGGTTCGGTCGGGGGCCAAGCCCGCTCCCTTACATCCACGAGTCGGAAAGCGCATCTTTCAGAATTGACACTTCCGCATTAAGGGGGATTGCGAAAGTCAAAGGCAGATGTACTAATACGCTACTGCAGCTTTGAAGAGCCACCATCCACATTCTTATTGAAGTTCTTCCTTGCAGATATCCTGGTTTAGGTTCAAGGTCGAGACTGAAGCAAAGACCGCTGGGCGTGGAGGTGCAAGCAATATAAACACACGTAGAAGGCTTAGGGTTCAGGGTTACCGTTAGAAAATCAGACGAACAGGACCGATATGAGCCATCGTAGTCCTGCGAGCCACGACTCCTCAGACCCGACATCATGATCCAAGACATGTGCTGGCTTTTGGGTTCAACGGGGGGGGGGGGTAGGGACTCTATCCAGTGAGTTTGTTCATATCAAGCTCCTAAGCCCTAAGCCGAAGTTTTCAGTTCTGGAAGCTTTCGGGTGTGGGCACCCCACTGTTGAAAAGCTGTTTTAGGGTTTAGGGTTTAGGGTTTTAGGGTTTAGGGTTTAGGGTTTTGGGTTTAGGGTTTAGGGTTTAGGGTGGCGGGCCGGACTGAAGCGCCCCTGCGGATTTCACATGGCCTAAACGGCTTAGCTATAAAAACTATAAGCCCTATAAGCCCCAAACTAAACCCTAAAACCCCAAGACCCCAAAACCCTAAAACCCTAAACCCATAAACCCTAAAACCCTAAACCCATAAACCCTAAAACCCCAAAACCCTAAACCCCTCAACCCCAGAAGCCCCAACCCCATAAGCCCCAAAACCTAATCCTGCTGAGGGCGAGTGGCGGCCTGGCTCTGAAGCATGGCAGGGCACCACCGGACAGCGGATGGGTTTGTTTCTGAACTCGGGTTGGTTTAGGGTTTAGGGTTTAGGGGTCTAGGGGATTTAGGGAGTCCCCTAGCTGAGCTTTGGGTTTGGGGTTTAGGGGTCTAGGGGATTTAGGGAATCCTCTAACTGGATTTTGGGTTTAGGGTTTGGGGTGTTAGGCCTTCTGAACTCGGGGTTTAGGGGGATGTAGTGGATTTAGGGTCCTCAAACTGGATGTTGGGTTTAGGGGTTGAAGGGTTTAGCGGATTTAGGGTCCGAAAGCTGGATTTTGGGTTTGGGGTTTAGGGGATTTAGGATCTAGGGTCCCAGAAACTGGATTTTGGGTTTAGGGTCTTGGGGTTTTTTAGGCTTCAGAGGGTCCTCAAACTGGATTTTGGGGTTTAGGGTTTGGGGTTTTAGGCCTTAGGGGGCCCTCTAACTGAATTTTGTTTTTTTTTCCTGGGGTTTAGGGTCCTCTGACTGAATTTTCGGTTGAGGGTCTGGAGTCTTGGGGGTTTTAGGTTTTAGGGTCTGGGGTGCGGATTTTCACACCGATCCAGGTGCACTTAGCTGTCCAGGTGCAGACTAAGGCCAGCACGTCTTACAAAATCCATCTGTGCTTGATGCTGGGACGGCACACAAAGGCGCGAATCGAAATGCATCTGCCGTTGAACAGCCTTCGATTCAAACAAGTACCTCCTCGCACAGCTGCTCGGTAGAGCCTCAATGCATAACAAGTGATGCTGTAGCCTGCTGCATTGCTGAAGGGTGGGTTTGCGAGGGCTTAAAGCTTCGCACCTCCTGCCTGTCATGCACAAGGGCCATGTCCGCTGCAAACCGGATCATGGAAGGCAAGCATTAAGAGTGCCTCTCCCGGACCCTTTGCCCAACTTCACCTAGAAACCAAAGCCCCTGAAAGAGAGAAGGGCCCACCGAAAGCTTTCGTGGCATCCAGCTCATGCCTGCTGCGAAAAAAGAACCCACACCCTCGCAAGCCACTTGGCGAATTATTCTGCCTTCCACCTGTATAGAACATATGCATGAACGTATGTATATACGTACGTATGTACATGTGTGTGTGTGTGACTAGGTGTATGTGTGTTTCGTTGACGTATGTCTATCTATCTATCTATCTATCTATCTATCCATCTATCTATCTGTCTACCTATCTATCCGTCTATCTATATAACGATCTATCAACCTATCGGTCTATCGATGTATCGATCTATCTATCTACTTATCTACCTACCTACCTACCTACCTATCTACTTATCTATCGATCGATCTATCGATCCAACTCTCTATCAGTCGATCTATCGATCTATCTATCTACGTCTCTATCTATCGATCTGTCGACCTATCGATCTATCGATCGGTTTTTCTATCCATCTACCTATCTATCTATCTGGATACATAAACAGCTCCATTTGTGCACTTGTGTACCGAAAGATGGGGCCATGGGGTGATTAGATAAGTTCACATGTGTCTCAAGGGCAAGAGCATCTTGTATGCCCCAAAACGTGAACCTAATTAGGGTTTAGGGTTGGGGTTTAGGGTTTAGGTAACCCCTTTGCGCCTAAACTAGCTAGAAGACTGCCGGCACGGCGGGCTTCGCTTACAACCCTAAGCCCTCTGTTTCGTTGCGGCATCCGTGAAGCAAACATGCGAGCCTCCGTGGTGACGCCAGGCAACTCAGCGGGAAGCACAGATACAAGAGATCTTGATTGAGCAACAGTGAGGCAACGTGTACATCACGTGGCCCTCCCAAAAAGTCAAGGGTCCTCATCAAGTGCTGTTGCCTCTTGAGCTGTCAGTGCGGAACTGTAGAACTGATCCTCTACACAGTAGTTAAACTGCCCAAACCTAAGCCGACCATCGGAACCCGGAACATGGAACCTGTAGAACCTCGTCATATCAGGATGGACATGGGGAATTAAACAAGTTCATGTAGCGGCGTTGGGATTGCGCTACCAGAAGCAGCCAGATCTCCTAGAAGCAGTCAATTTTCAGGGGCCGGGGTCGAGGGTTTTGACATTGAAGCAACAACAAACAACCCTGAGCCGTGGATGCCAAACCCAGGGACCCAGACCATCGAATCCAATATCATGTAGCCCAAAGCCCTGCATGAACCCTAGATACTGCTAAACCTTGAACTCTAACTGTAAACCCTAAACCACACATAAGCGCAGTATTCCTTCTGTGCCCAGAAAACCACACATAAGACATAAGCGCAGTATTCCTTCTGTGCCCAGAAACCCTTAACCACACAGAAGCGCAATATTCCTTCTGCGCCCAGGCGCTGCAGAAGTCAGCGGTGATGTCATGGGAGCCTTGGAATCACGTTCGGCCGAGGGGTCGGGCTCCCAGGTTGAGATTTGCTTGTAATGTAGGATCCTTGATAATTAGAATAGGGTTTTGGGGTACTACATTCTACTATTAGGGTTTAGGGTTTAGGATCCTTGATAATTAGACTAGGGTTTTGGGGTACGGCCCCCCAAAATACCAGGATAAGAGCCTCAGTGAGCAACAGAAGCACAGCACAGCTTAAGGCTTAAGAGTTTAGGGTTTAGGGTTTAGGGTTTAGGGTATAGCCCTCTCAGATGATGACAACACAGCAGGCAGCAATACTACACTAAGCACGAACATATCTATAGTCTCCATTGTAGTTCCTTTTGGGGATGCCTTATAAAATCTTACTATATAATTGGTTAAACCCAAAAAAGGGAACTACAATGGATGCTATAGGCTGACTATAGGTATGTACTAGCGACGATGTGACCTCAGCTCCCCTAGGCGCACAACCGGACTAGCGAAGGTCCCCGGGACCCACTCTAAGAGTCTACCCATAGGCCCTAAAGTAGTTCCTCTTTGGGGTTCATATATAGAACCCTATAAGGTAACCCCAAAAGGCAAAAAGGAACTACTATGGGTAAACACTGCAAATACCAAGGGGTTGAGGATGAGGTGGGCACTGTGCCTAGGGCTCAAAACTTGCAGGTAAAGGCGTTCCTCCGGTACCAGACACCAAAGCACCGCACCCAAGACCTGTAGTCGTTGTGATCAGAAGACTTTGGGGTAGTTTCCTAAATTAGGGAGGGCCCCTTTTTGGATCCCCAATATAGTACGGCACCCTTATACAAAGGACCTTAAGGGGACCCTAATTTAGAGAACTACCCATTGAAGCTCCACTTCAAGTTCTTAAACCATAAAGAGTGAACCTCTGCAATACTCAAACCCAGGACTCGAAGTACAAACCGCAAGATTTCCACGAGCACACCTAAGACACAGTTTAGGGTTTTAGGGGTTCAGGATTTAGGGTTTCAGTCTGCCTAAAGCCTAAATCCGATCTCTTACAGCACCTGAAACTTGGCAGGGTTGGGTAGAATCTACCTTCAGCCCCAAAAGCCTTGCAAACAAAAATAAAAATAACATGTCGTGACCCGCAAGCAGATGTAACTTTTCAGGAAGCAGGCTCGAACCCCTCGTTTTTTCTCCACATGCCCCGAAAGGCCTCAAGTACAATACCCTTCCGGAACCCTTACGGAAGCCTGATGCCATAGTCTATGGTACTCTTACAGAGCCCCTTAAAAACCCCCCCTAAACACTAAACCCCAAACTCAATTAAAAAAAAACCCTTCCTCTGACAAGACCCGGGCGATCGTCTGCCCGGGCATCGCCATGGTTGGAGCCCCCCTGAGCACGAACACTGGGAGAAGATGGGGCTTTGCGACGAAACCATAGTAAGTACGGCGTACGGTGTAGGGCTACAAGAGCTAGCAAAAGCTGCGAATAGTAGACTCTCTGAAGTACCCTAAACCCTAAACCCTGAACCCTAAACCCTAAACCCTGAACCCTAAATCCTGAACCCTAAACCCCTTGACTCTGAGCCGTCTTGTGGACCCAGACCAGGGGACGGTGTTTGGTGTTCAGTGCCCAGGGCACCCCATGAACAAATTGAAAACCCTCCCTTCTTCAAGGGGTTAGATTGGGACTATATGGACCATGGAGGATCGAAAATCCCCCTCTAAACCCTAAACCCTAAACCCCCCTCTCTGTCATCGGTGTACATTGGAATTATCAACTGTTGAAATGATGCCAGTCCTCGCGAACCCCAGACCCCACACCTGGAAGCCGTCTAATCCTAAACCCTAAACCCTAAACCCTAAACCGCAACCCTGAGGATTTGGGTNNGGGGGGGGGGGGGGGGGCATAATATGCATAAGAAAGCCCCAAAAGCCCAAGCTCTTTGTGACAAGGCTTGGGCTTCAGCCTTGCTGTGCTCCGGGTGGTCGTTGGGGCTATGCTTCGCCCAGAAAACTGATATGTGGCTAGGTCCCTAAATCAGGATCCCTTGCTGGTAGTGCCCCTTTCATAAGGGTGCCGTACCAGATTGTATCATTCGGGGGGGGGGCGGGGCTACAACTAGGCCCTATTTTGGAGAAGTACCCATATGTACCACGAGGCCAGAGAATCCGAATTGGAAGCTTTATGAACCTATCGCTCCCATCGACGAAAGTTGGGCTCGGAGAAGCAGCTCATGCTCCGGCTGCCAAGGCGATAAGAAATCCGTTCCAAGGGTTGCTAGTAGCAGAGGCTCAGTACCTATGTTCGGATCCCTAAACTCTTTACCCAAAGAGGAGAGATACTGTCCGACACCTATGCGCCCTCGACGATCTTAGCCTTCTAGGCCTCAAGCCTCAGACGAAATCATCGAAGCACGTCTGGAAGCCTGGAACCATGAATTTCCGCGTGCAACACCGCCTAATTCAGAAAGCCCAACCACTCCGGTCCAAAGTAAAACCCTCTAAAGCTTGCGTGGGGCAAGCGCTTCGGATATACAGTTGGCATATTTCAAGCCCACAGGTGAGGTAGGGCAGGTGGGGCTTGGGGTTTAGGGCCGTTCAGGGGGGTCGTAACAGAGGAGTGATGCCATAGTGGGGACAGAGAAAAAGGAGAACTCGTTCAAAATGCGGCAGCTTTCATTTATATAACCCAGTTGGCAACTTCCGTGTTGCACCATACTTCTGCCCGGGAGAGGATCTCCTAAAGATTTCTGAGACATGCGAAATATACTACTCTGCTTTAAGGGCATGGGCTTGCTTGTACATGTTACACATATAGGGATCGAAGCAGGGGCCCCAAATAAGCTCTTACATCATCGTAAGAAGAATCTCGCCGAAAAATGACAAAGTCAGAGACTATCACATCTGCAAGTCTCCTGCCGATAAAAACCTGCAGAAACCCAACAACAACCCTGAACACACTTTCTTCACAAGGGACTCGGCTCCCTAAACCCTAAACCCTAAACACACTGAAACCCTAAACATATCTCAGGTCCCAGGCCCGGGTGCGAGAGCCATCGGCACGCCGCCCATGGGAAGCGGTGCGAAAGCCGGTGGTCTGAGCAGGACTTGGGTTCAAGGTTTAGGGTTTAGGGTTTAGTGGTTTAGGGTTTAGGGTTTAGGGTTTCGGGGTTTAGGGGTTTAGGGTTTAGGGTTTAGTGGCTTAGGGTTTAGGGTTTCGGGGTTTAGGGGTTTAGGGTTTAGGGTTTGGGGTTTAGGGGTTTAGGGTTTAGGGTTTAGTGGCTTAGGGTTTCGGGGTCTAGGGGTCTAGGGGTTTAGGGTTTAGGGTTTG
>CAJNDV010032036.1:17146-30871 GCA_905221635.1 Symbiodinium sp. CCMP2456 | reverse complement strand
ATCAGCATCAGCATCAGCATCATCATCAGCATCAGCATCAGCATCATCATCATCATCATCGTCATCATCATCATCGCCTTAGCCATCATAGTTATAACTTTATAGCCAGAGCCATTATAATCATCACATCACAACCATAATAATCCTGCATTGCAGCCAATACAATCATTCTAGTCAGTGTTACCACTATTCATGGTTGTCAATCATCCCATTGCAACTATATTTCAAAGGTCGTCCCTCTCGTCTTCGGCGTTCTCGTCCTCGTCAAGATCGCCCGTAATCTGACGACCCTGCACCCCTGCACACGCACCCGGTCAACCTCAAAAAGGCACATAGCGCAGGTAGCAATAGTTGCTGTAGCCCCTGGAAGGTCAAACTTTGATCCTTGGGCAGCTCCTTCAGAGCGGCCACCCGAAGATGGCGTGGATCATCTCGGGTGGGTTGCTTGGCGCTCCGATGTCAAAGGCTTCAAGGTTAAAGATCCTGGTTGCACAAAGTGCCTGCAAGAGGCAAGGCTCGACAGTTTGAGAAGCATCGTGCCAGGTTGTTGGAGCCTGTTTCTTTTCCGCATGACCGAGGTTGTTTTGCGTGGCCTTGCTCGCTGTGAGTGTCCTGGATGTAATTTGCGGGGTCGTACACAGACCGGTTTTTTTGTGCAACACGGTACTCGTACATGAAGCTTCCCTTCTAGGTGCATGACATCTCTCACCTTGCTTCTTCGAGTGTTCTCAGAAGATGTCACAGGCGTTTGCGTGCTTCAGCTCAGGTTTGTTCGCACCGAAAAGCAACTCCTTCCACTTGCCTCTTCCGGAAGAGTCCGATGTTGAAGAGTCTCGGACTTCCTGCTCCTCATGAGTGCCTGGGTTTGGCTCGCGTGACCACTCCTGCTTCCGACCGAGCTGTGCTGCTCTAGGCAGAAGCTCCGTTCTTTTAAACCCCCTACTGATGGTGTTTCCATGTTCTGGAATCGTTGACGAGTTCTTGAGAAGAATTCTCGAACGTGGAAGCATTCGATTGTTTGCCCATTCAGTATGGGCGGTGATCCGTCGTCCATGTGCCATCGCTGGAGGAAAACGCGGTCTGCATACCGAGGATCTGGAGAGGGCATCATAAGTGGCCATGTTGATGCATGCAGTGGACTCTTCATGAGCATTGCCCCAACTTGGACCGTCAATGCCATGAGCAGGCTTTCAGCCATGGAACTGTCTCAGTGTCATACATGAGGCACCTGCAGTGCGACATCCTGCCATACTTCTCATATAGCTCCTCATGGCCAAGGCTCTGAAGCACCCTTTTGCTCTTCACTTCCACAAGACATTGCAAGCAAACCAGATACTGCAGTTCTTGTGTGGCCTTGTGCATGCTCCGGCCTCGTTTCCTGGAATGCCGCGACTGGTCTGCAGTGAAAAGTCCGATATGACACAAGTTGGAGAAAGCAAGAACCATCCGCCAGAGTATGCCATCAGCCAGCAAAAGTCGGCCTATGCGTCCGTGGATATGAGAGACAATGAGCCATGCTGTGTTTGGACACTTAGCAAGGCCGGATGCGAGACGTGCGGCACTCAGTGCATGGCTTTTGTGCGATGTCGTGGACCAGAGGCAAACCCATACTTCACCCGTGCAGGGGACGGTGGCGGTGGCCGTGCCTTAACTCAGGCCCGGCCCTGTCTCGCTCTGACGGTGAAGGTCCGTAGCGAGGTCTCAGGTGGAGGACGGACCCTCGAGCACTCCGGAGTTCCGAGATTCGTTCTGAAGCCGATTTCACAAACCTTCGCGAAACGACGTAGCACACATGTTCGCTGCGAAGGTATGACGGCAGTTCGTTCTTCAACGTGTGTCAAGCTACATCTTGTTTTCACACATCCCCAAAGTGGCGGGCTTGATGCTTGGGAGGCCTGACTCGCCCCTTATGCCCGAAAGAAGCAGAAGGTGGAGCACCGGCAAACCTAACGACACAAGCCATATGCAGATACCAAAACATTCTTCGCATGACGTCCCACCGGCGAGAGCCAGCGAAAGCGCCTGCACGACTAGACCGCTTCTGCATTCGCTCGCCCAGATATGGGGATTTCCGAACATAGGGGACTCTAATATAGTACCCTAAATAATAGGATCCTTATTATAAGGACCACATATATCTGCAGGCCCGGTCTCGTTATCGGGCGTCCGTCTCCGTTTGAAGCCCGGAAGCGGCAAGATCGGGCTGCGCCACAAGACAAGAGGGTGCAGGGTCTCGGGGCCACACGAAGTCGCCGCAAGGTCCGCAGAGCTCCGAGTGGTGTCTCAGCGTCCTTGCCCGTTCAGCCGTGAATGGTTGTCGCAAGATGCAACACTAAGTGGAAGACAGGAAATGGTCTTCATGCGGACGAAGTGCAATCGCATGGCCCTGTGCCCAGTTAGTACGTACGACGGTAGGACGGAGAGTCTGTTGGATTCTCTTGTGCTTTGTCTGGGTCTGCTGTCATTTTTGAGACGACGAAGCACATGAAACAGACCTTTTCACGAACGCCTGAACCTCGAAGTTCTTAACGCCTTTAGCTTTCCACGTATTCTACAAGCGTCTAGCAGACCTGAGGACCTCATCAAGAACTTGAACCTGTGGGGCAATGACCTGCAGGAGATGCGTGCATGCAGTAGCGCACTCGGGGTCCGTGCTGCTCTGCAAGAGCTTTAAGGACATGCTGCTCTGATCCTTTTTTGGATAGGATGCCTGAAGTTGTTCCCTCCAGCTTCTGCCGCTGTAGACGGCTAAAGAGCCCGAGTAGCTGCAGCGGGCTGGGCGGTTTTTTTTGGGGGTCCCCCCGCCGGGCTTAAAAAAGGGGTCGGCTAGGGCCTATTTGGGAGTTTCCAAACATTAGGGGTACCTTATTCTAGGGTCCTTATAATAGGGATCCTATTATTTAGGGTACTATATTAGGGTCCCCTATTCTCGGAAGCCCCCATTTCGCAAGCTGGGCCACGGTTCCGAGTAAGACCACTTGGAGGTTCATGGGTAGTTATAAGTAGGGTTATAAGTAGGGTAACTATATTTATAACCCATATTAGGGGACTCTTAGAACTACCCATGAACCTCCAAGCAGGGACAACCTGGCGTGTCAGGACATTTCTGTCGGAAGCTCAGTTACCAGACGCTCCCCACGTCCGACGGCACACCGGATCCTTGGCAAGGGTAGGACGAAGACGTGGTAGCTGTAAGGCCTCGTTCTCCAGCTTGATTATTTTGAGCTGCCAAGGTTATCCAGTCCATGCCAAACTTGGAGGCCCAGGGATTTGGGGTCTCCAAAGCTTCGAAACCTCCTCCGTTGGCTCCTGGCAGGTCCTGAGCCTCAGCGTGAACCAGGTGAATACCCTCGTGGATCTTCAGCCACTCGGAGCGATTCGACGGCTTATGTCTGAAGCAAGAAGTGGTGGGCTTGCTGGCTTTACCGACCGTGGGTTGAACAGCCAAATGTGCGACCGACCGCAAGCATCCTCACAAGATGTTATACAAGAAGTCGGCTCCTGCAAAGCAGTCTGCTGTTGGATGCGTCGTGCCCTCCTCACAGGCACTGCCCGAAGCTCTCGGAGCCATGGACTCGGCGCTGCAGGGGGAAATCCGGGCATGGGAATTTTCAGCAGAGCTTGGGTGCCAGCATGCCACTATCAATACTCAGCCGAAGATTTGTGGATCTGATTCCCCTTGACCACGCAAGAGAAGAGGAGAAAGGGATCGGACAGGCGGCTGCTCCAGATACCCGTGGGTGCTCTGGACAGAAAACAACCACGGGGTTCAAGGAAGCTTTAGGAAAACCCCCCTCCACCCCCAGCTTGCCGGGGTCAGCGTATACTAGGTCGCCTGTGTGCAACAGCATCGCATGTCCAGCACAATTATGTGCAGTGCAGGAAAGGCTGATATCTCGCGTGAGCAAACTTTCAGCTGCAAGCCTCACGAATCCGTGCTCGAGTGTCTGAGGCTGTATCTGAGGAAGAACGAGATCATGGACCTGTCTCTGCCTGAAAGAACAGCGGATGTCCTGTCAGTACCCGGAACCGAGCAGGGCTTGACCGCATGAGGCCAAGTGAAAAGACGCGTGCAAGCTTCCCTGCAAGGTAATGTAATGCAACGTCTTCGCCACATGAGTGCTGCATGGGCAGAGTGCAGCTGTAGTTTGTTGCGATGCTCTAAACAGGGGAAAAACACAACCTTGAGCAGAAGCCAAGGTCAGAGATTCTGTATCTCAGACATCTGAGGCGCATGAAGGCACCGTGGACACTTTTGTCGTCGCTAGTCATCATCTCTAGTTTCGAAAGGTCTATTTGAAATTCAATGTCTGCCGGTGACATAGACATGGCGGTAGTTGTGTTCGTCACAGGTCCTCTGGCTGGCGGACAATCCTTGTGCCGATCTGCCGTGCTTTCCTCAGCCTCCGTTGACTTCGCTGGTCTCCTTGCTTGCTTGCGGAACGCCCTCGCGCAGGTATTACAGACAGTACATCTTGCATCACCTCCCGAACCTCACAAAGATTGACTCAGAGGAGCATCGTTTCTGTTAGTTGTAAGAACTTTTCATTCCGTTTCTACATTGACATCCATGCTCTTACTCGCATTCCCCTCGCACAGCCTGCATGAAACGTGCGCTTTGCCAGTACGTTCCGACCGCCAGTGCTTGCAAGACTTCTTCAGTTGATTTGGAACTTGCAGCGGATCGACTCCAGGACGTCACAGAAGAGGAGCGGCGAGATGCGCAGATGGTCCGATGCCCTCGCTTTTTGATTGAGCCAGTGAGGTTCAGATGGTTAGTGTGGAAGTCGTTGTGTATTTTGAGTCAGTGCGGAGTCCTTGCGAACAGTCAACTGCATCCTGGGTCTCCGGCAGATCGACTTTGGCGGGGTGGAGACCAATCCAGTGGATCGAGCTCATGCTGGAGGCGCCTGGGAGGGAATTTGGTTCTCAGCGTCTCCGAAAGACAGTTCGTTGAGAGGAGCCTGCCTGCTTCCGCTCAGGTGACTTCCCGTACCAGGAAGAGCTTGAAGCGTTGCCAGATGCAGGCGAGCACCTTGCAATGGAGCAGGGGAATTGCAAAAGGATGCTGCAGGGGGAAGTACGGAGTGGTTCTGCGCAGCTCTGAAGGCTTTCGCCAGAATCGTTCCGAAAGCGAGGATTCCTACGAGCGGGACTTACCAGCATTTTCCGCTGCAGCCGAAATCGCTTGCACATTTCAGTCACTTTCTCGAATGGTCAAGCTCGTTCAAGCTCAGGACGACGCACCCAGGGCTCAAGAGGCCGCCGGCAGCGCGATGGTCTCACATTGCGCGTTTGCTGGGAGAAAGCCGAAGTCCCTAAAAGGCTCTGCGACGTCCCCAGGAGGACCATCGGACCCGCTGGCCGTGGAGGGCTTTCTTTCTGCAGGGTTAGCATGATGGTTCTCTTGAAAAACCTCCATGTACATGGTTCCGATTCTCACTGTTGCCATGAGAATGATACCGACTAAGGATTGTAAGACTATTTCGGCGCACGTGCTCACCATGTTTCATCGTCAGCGTCGTCGTCGTTGTTGTCGTCATCCGTCTTGCAGATGCAGAGCAGCCGTCGTCCTTTCTGTGATTGTTGCTTCCCTCTCTCCGCCTCTCTCAGTTTCTCCCACTCTTAGTTCTGCTGGTCATTGGCTCTCTTTCTCTCCTTCTCTCTCTTTCTCTCGCTTCTCGAGATGTGCGCACAGGAGTCCCCTTCTCGACGTCCGCCGCTGGCCATGGAACCAAGGTGCAGTTCCGAGTTCGTTGGAGGTTTGAAGCAGGGGCTTGTGTCGATTTGCCCCCTGCAAGTTCCAAGTGTTCTCTGTCTGGGCAGCCCGAGGCGCTCCGTGGTGCACGAGCGTGCCCTTCCACCGCGAGAGAGTGCAATCGCTGGAAGCTTGGATTGTCAGGAATGGGTCATCTACTTTTGTTCCGTTCCAGCCCGCTCTTGCACCTTTGAAGCCTCGCTTGCAACAACAGCGGTGTCATGTTCGCCCGAGTGGAGCCGCAGTCGACGCCCGTGCTGGACGACTCCGAGCACAATGGCATGATGCCCGCTGCAGGCAGGGAAATGCATGGATCCCTGACCTTTGAAAAGCCTGGGTAAAGTATGAACTGATGTGCTGTTATGTGCTGTTGGTGCTCGGATTTCTCGCTCACCTTTCAACCATCAGGCTTCCGGGCATCCGGTGGTGAAGTGATGTGCACTGGGATTTCAGCACCCCCGCATCCCAATTAGTTCCCAAGCGGTCAGTTCTGGCCTCGTCGAGGGCTGGAGGGCTGCAGAAGGTCGTTAATCGCTTTGGAGCTGGTCGAGTTCGGGCAATGAACGGGTCTGTGACGATACCAAACACACGAGGTTTTGATCAGCTGCAAATGTTGCATGTCAGCGTTCCAAAACAAGAAGGCAACCATCTGCAGTCTTGGCAATCCCTAGGGCTCCAAGTATTCAAACAGTACCTACTTTGGGGTCTAAAGTCTGTAAATGGCACCTACTTTGGGCTATTTGGAGCCCCAGGGAATGCCAACAGCTCTTTACTAACATGACGAGTGTAGTGAGCAGGGCAGCGGCGTCCGGCTTTTCGCTCGGCGCCAGCCCGGCAGACTCTGCCGACGGAGCTCTGCTACTGAAGCGCTGTCGGATTTCGAGTTTTGCGGGATGTTTAAAAACGTCAGTGGTGGTACGTTGTGGTGACTTCCGGGTGAAGGCCCACATTCACAAGCCCTGCGCTACTTGCGCTTTTGTCATTGCCTGGTCAAGTGCTTGACAAGAACTGTTCCATGTGCAGGAGGACTTGATAGAGCAGCGACGCCTGCCACCGCAGAGGCTGGCTGACGCATCCGAGTGGGCTCGTGTCAGCCACAAAAAGACAGAAGGAAGCCTTTTTCCGAAGAGGTCGAAAGTCTCTAGACTCCAGCTGCTGTCCATTGCTAACAGCGTTCGTACGGAGACGTTTACAGGCATGTGCATTTGCCAGGAAGAACTCGCCACACGATCCTGGCGCTGCAGCCAGGACTGGCCTGCTGCAAAACACGCGGCTCTGGAGAATCAGGATTTGGGTTTCGTGTTGTTTTTGGAGGTTCTGGTCTAAGGCTTCCTTGAAGGTTTGGGTTGGGCTTGCGGTCTCCTGAGACATGTTCTCCGACAGGATAGGGCTTCCAGAGTCGCCGGTTCGTGGCGCAGGCGGTTCCGGGAGCTTGAAAGTGAAGTAGACCATGCCCACCAGCGCGTGTTCTGTAGCGCGGACTTGCAAAGCTTCAGGCCAAGAGCGTGCAGGCCTTCAAGCTCGACGAGACAGTGAGGTGTGGATGCCACACAGCTTGAAAGCTTTTGGGAGTCCTTGGTCTTTGGAAGCCCTGTTGGAGCCCAAAAGCTGAAGCCATGCTCCTCGTCGCAAGTTTTTGGTATTCCGAACTCAGCGATAGGACGCCTGAAGCCTGCATCCCTGTTCTGAAGCAGATTGGGTCGCCATTTGGGGACCCTGGTCGAGGAGCTCGACCGCCTATCGAAGGCAGCGTGACAATGCAGCAGCACTTTTTTGGGTTGGTTTCGGGCTGGCTTCCCGGTGCTAGGGTAAAGAGGGGCACTTCTTGTTTTGAGGCCACTAAATACCCGGCTGCCAAAGCAAGCATGCTCTGGACCACGTCGGTAGCATCCATTTGTATCAGCATCTGGAGCATGGGTTTGGCCCAAAGTGCGGAAATGGGTCAACGGATGGGGCCGGGGCCTCGAAGAGTTCAGGGATGGGGCCGTGGCCTCGAAGGGATCGAGCCTTCCCGACTTGGCCAGTGATGTTTGCTTGACTTCTCGACACAGGCAGGACATTTGCGCGAGATTTCGCTCTTTGTTCACTTTGTTCTGGGTCGGAATGGGCCTCGCCTGGTGGAGTGCCTGGTGAAATCGACCGGTGGGTCGGTCGACAGGATGTACTGATGTGGGGCCACGTGGACGATACGGGCGAATGAGTGCAGGATAGACTTGTAAACGAGGTGACATGGGCACGTTGAGCATTTCTGAGTACTATACACCTCGAAAGGAAACGGTAGGACTCCGCGATACCAGACGCCAGGTACACGCGGCTTGAAGCACTGCATGCATGACCCAGAAGTTTTCTGCAAAGCTTGGAGATCTTGAAGCGTCCATCGACTGGCAGGGCAAGGTCGACCTGCAAACGCGTGGGCTGACGGGTGCCGCGCTGAGCAAGCGGGCACCGGCACCTCTCCGCAGTCTGAATCCGCCCTGATGGGTTGTCATGTCGTCAGTCGAGGCGATTTTGAGGTTGCCGTGAGACTTGTCAGTTCTCGGTCAGCAGAGGAAAGGCGTGAGAGCAGAATCACGGGTTGGGCAGCAAGACAAACACACAGAGAGATACTGCACTCGGCTCGAGAAGACACCCGCCAGACTCTGCCCGCTCTGCGAACTCAGTAGGCCTGCATCTCTTCGTTTCATCGTAGGGTGAAGCTTCAAACTGCTCTCTCTGTCTCTCTCTCGCTCGCTCTCTGCAGCATGATGTCATGTGATGTGGACCTTCCACTGCACAAAGCTACCGGCCGAAGTTGCGGAAGTTCAGTTTCTTTGCGCACGCAAGACTTAACAGCCCCCGATTCATTGGACCTTCATCTCCGAGTCTGCCGAGGGCCCTTCCACACCGCGAGGAGGCGCGGCAGAAGTCCAAGTGCTCGATTTCTTTGGAGCTTCGCGAGCGGTGTTTGGAAGAACCGAACTTTTGAGATCCTCGCCTTTCTTGGGGTGGTTCTCACCTCAAGAGTTGCTTCGGCACTGTTAGGATCTGGCTGACACCACAAACTCACGAGTCTCTGGGTCCTTCATCCTGAAGCCGGTTCTAACTTGTTGGGGCCTGTCCTCCAGCCCTCAATTTGAGTTTCTTTTTGCATGGCCTCTCATCTGGCAAGGGAGCACGTCTCGCTAATGGTGCGAGCCGCACAGACAACATCCTTTGCGCCGTGCTGGCGCTTGTGAAGGACGACCATCAGCTCGGTCATGCTTGCGTAAGCAAGCAGCGAAGGTCATTGTGCTCTTGTCAGTTGCCAGGAGCTAGACAGACAGGGACTGGAGCTCGTGCGACGCCGGAGCCATTGAACGGGTTTCGTTCGCTGTACTTCAGGCAGGCAGTCACGTCCATGTTGTGAATCTTGTGCTTCTCAGGCTCAGTGGAGCAGCGCATGGCAGACTTTTGAGGCGACGCACGCATTGCATCATGTCGCCTGTCTTTGACTTGTCTGGGGGGCTGGAACAACGCTATTCTGCTTAATTATGCTGTCTCCTGAGCTCGCTCTCGATCATCTTACAGTTGCAGTTGGTCTCAGATGTTTACCTTCTGGATTTTTGATGCTTTTTTACGGGCGGGAGCAGGTCTTGCAATGATCGAGCCTCACCGAGATGCAGGAGGCCTGAGCGACGCTCTCTGCTCTGCAAGCGGCTCACGAGACCAGGGAATGCTGGTTCTGCGACTTCTGTGCTGGTTCATAACACCTCTTCCCCCGTCTACCTGAAAGGTGTGACCAGCTCTGCTGACCCTGAGCCATTGCGCTCCAGAGCCTTGGTGACTTGGGCCTTCGACGATCGCCTGAAGCACTGCTCTGGTAAAAGCGTAGTCAATCAAAGCGATGCCGAAGTCGGTCACCATGAACCAACCGATTCTGCAGAAGTCTAGATCGGAATTCGGACTGCGCCACACTTCCGTGCGTCCGTCACCTGGCTGCCTGGTGGACTTGCAAGGCTGGAGTCAGGGCTATGCAATGTGACATGATGTACTCGATAGCCGCCGTGACGGACACACGCGGTTGAAGCGGCCCATGACAATACCCTCCGTGAAAAGAAGCGGCTTGGTGAGAACTACTTGTGTTGCACTCAAGCTCGGTTATGTCCTTGTTGCTGCCCATTGGGGTGGCATTACCGCAAAGGCGCACGGCACCAACAGCGATCTGTTGGGGAACGAGTCCTTGTCGTGCCTGGTAGTGCGCAGCGTGCGTCGACCGCTGCAGCAGCGATCGTCTGCAGAGTCCGCGGGCGATCTTGGCTCGAGCACGTGACTCACGATGTCGGGGCCTTTGGGTCCTTTGGGTCTGGAGCTGAGTGCTCGGGCGCAGGGTCTGGGCGCAGGGTTTTAGTCATGGCCAAAAGGGGGGCCTTTTTCGGGTCCGCTCCTTACGGTGTCGAATGCTTATGTTCCTGCGGACGGGTTGCAGAGGTGATGCCAACATCAAGTCTCCAGTTCCACTTCCCTTTCTGCGCATGGACCCCTCTTGAAAGGACCGGGGGACCCAATCAGATTTCGCGCGCAATCGCCGGTGTTGGGAATCCTGGTCTTGCAGTCATGTAAACTCGGCGACCGGGTCCCAATACCTTCGAAGACGATGGTGGTGGTGCTGGTAATGAGTGATGGCAACGACAGGATGAGGATGAGGCCTCTCTTTGTCAAGAGAGACAGTAGCTCCTTAGCTCCAGTCTTCGGACAGAGCCTCGCAGTTTCCGGTTCAAACGATGCGCCTTCCTTGCCGAAGCTCTGGTGTCCAATCCTATCCCCAGCCCCCACTAAACCCTAAACCCTAAACCCTAAACCCTAAACCCTAAACCCTAAACCCTAAACCCTAAGCCCTCCGGGCTTCTGCTTTTGTTCCTCTCGGCTTCATGCTCGCAGGCTGCAGCGCTGGGGGCATCTTGCTCCGCGCTTCTCGGCCAGGGTGTAGGGTGCATGGGCAAAGACCCTAGCCGTAGCTTGTAGGGTTTGATGAGTTTGGGTCTGGGTGCTGAGATGAGGTATGGCTCGCCGCGGCCCGTGGACAGTTGCAGGGGGTGTACCGGAATCTAAGACCAGTACAGCGACGTGTAAGCTGGACATAGAGCTTGACCTGTGGTTCAGCCTGCTGGAGCTTTCGGCCCGCGAAGAAGTCAAAAACGGCGCATGCATGTGCAACCTTGCAAGCTCTCTGGTGATTGATCGTAGCTGGCACTGCCTGCATTGGCAGAGACAAATTCCATGGAAAGTGGCTTGGTGGCCCTGCTGCTATGTGGCCTCAGCACCCTCGGAGTGCCAGACAGCCGACAGCGGCTTAGTCCAAGTTCTCACTCGCCTGTTTTTCAAGCTTCGATAACATGCACAGAGGCACGGGGTGGCTTGAGAGAGCAACGACCCACAGTTCACATCCACAATCACGGAGTCTGCAACACGTGTCCAAAGCGTGTTTAAAAGAAATGCTACAAGAGAGGAGTTCCAAAAGGCGCGAGGCGCCGAACATACTTCCAGGTGCACGCTGACATCCGGGCATATCCAGGCCATGGCTAAGATTCGCAGCTCGGCCGTGGCGGTGGACATCCCCATCCCGGAGCCGCCCAGTCGCACCCGACAAAGCAACGTTGTTGTTGAGCTCGGGCTGTGGGGTCGTTTCCAGCACGTAAAAGGTATGGTCCCATCGCGACGGACTCCATGAGCCAAGAGCAGCAGCTCTGTTGCAGCCTGTGCGGACCACCTTGCGTTCGAAACTGACACCCTAACAGTCAGAATTTCAGACCTCGAGTAGCTTTCGTGGCTCAACAGGAAAGTGTCGGCCCGAGCGATGACTGCCCTGGGCGCGTTCACGAAGAGTCTCGTCTTGAAGAAGATTCCTTCGACTGCACACGGCATGTGAAATGATGCATTCAGTCTTAGGTGGTGTGTCTGTGCAGGTCTGGAATGGGAGATTTTAGGCTTGTCCCTGTGGAACCATGCCCTGAATGCGGCGAATATTTCAGCATGTTCGGGAAGGTCCTAGCCACAGCATCCAGAAGCATTTATCTTCTCTTTCAACGGAGAAAACTCATCTGTAAGTTCATAATTTTCTTCCACTACATCTAGATTCTGCAGTTTCTTTTGTATCCAGAACCACTTTTAGGATTAAAGATAAGAAGCGCATAGAATTTGCACGCCAGGCAAAGTTCTATTAATTGCTTACATAGGTCATTACACTCAAATCAAAATTTTCGCCGTGACTGTTTCCGCAGCCAATTTCGCCGTACTCCTATTCCCAAGCTGACAGGCCGCTAAGAAGGTTGTGACAACCGGCCTAAAAGCGCCACGTGCTGGCACCTCGATCTCGTCCTTAAGACGGCCGTTTGAAGCTGCAGCTGCTGCTGCTGCTGCTGCTGCTGCTGCTGCTGCTGGAACAGGATAAAAGAGGACGATAGCCCGAGGAATGACGACTGGCAGGGCAGCGAATGGTGGTCTGCAGGTATTAATCTACCCTGGGTACGTCGGATTGTGTGTTTGCGTATCTTGTGTCGTTCTCAGCAGATGCACAAGAGCCGTTGCAGTCTACCCAGGATTTTCCAGAATGTCCGCGACGTCCAGGCTCAGAACGTCCGCGAGAGGCAGAGCTTTGAAGCTGCGAAATTGGCCTTGGCAATTTTTCTTCATGGCCTTGGTTTCAGGTGTTGTACGGACCAGTGGTTAGATGAGAATGAGCGCGAGTGGATGTGCCTGGAGACTTGACAGCACTCCCGAATCTGCAGTTTCCCAACGCGTCCCCAAGCTGGCTTTCGGTCCGTCATCTGGTACGGCTGCGCTGGTAGTGTGGCCTCTTGCCTATTGCCCAGGACTCCTTGATGCGCTCGCGGCCATGGGCGACAAACAGGGATAAAGCGCTGCTCTTTCCGAAAGGTAAGGGTGACGACTCTTTTTTGGCCAACCTGCTCAGCGACACAACGGCTCCTGTTTTGTAATCGAGCCTCAGCTAACCTGACACGACCTGACTAACCCAGTGAACCAGCGAGGGAAATGTGCATGCGTGGTTTACCGAATGTGGGCTGTTGTGGAGTTGTCATGTAGTATTGTATTCAGCACGGTTCACTCACTCGTTCAGTCATTGATTTTTGTTGTGTAACACACGTGTGTGTGCAGGAACAAGCGTAAGCGGGCGGCCGATCAGCTATATCGGCTCGCCCGTCATTGCGAGTTCTGCTATCCTTCCCTTCCGCCTCTCGTCGGGTCATGTCTGCTTCCGGACTCACGCCAGTGATGGAGGCCGCCGCCGCCCCTGCGACGCCTATCGGGGCGGACGGGTCTCCGGCCACTCCTGGCGTGAGTCTGGAGTTCGGCCCGACCTCGGCGCCTACTACAACCGCGCCTGGTGGTCTGGACTTGGATAGCCTTGACGGGCTTGAGCCCACGCCTCTCGGGGCGTCTCCTTGGGCGTGTTGCCCGCTGAGGCTCTGGCGCCGGGTGGGGGCTACGGGGCCGAGGTCGTCGACTTGCTGGGCTTAGAGCTCGACGACAGCCCGGCTCCGACTGGTCCGCCCCCCCCGGCTGGCGGCCACGACCGGGGCACTCAGACGCACGAGGCCCACTTTATCCGGTCGTTCGTGGCGGGCCTCTCCGTCACTGGTTTGGCGGCCGCCATCAGGGCGCTTTCGCCCGAAGACGCCTCCAACCTGAAGGCGGCCATGGCCGAGGCGGCGGCCACGCCGGATCAGGACACTGCGGCGGACGACGGGCCGGATCCTTCTGGCACCTTCTCTGGCGCCTGGGGCGGTCCAGCCCATGACGGACCCTGGCCCTTCTCCGCCAGAGGCTCGGCGGTTTTGGGAGGCGCGAGCCCGCGACGGCCAGGGCGTCGCCCAAGCTCGCCGCCGCACCGCCAGGCCCCGACATAATAGGCCGATTTGTGCGCGGCCCAGCGCCTCCATTCTGCGGCCGGGCCCCGCGGCCCGACCCTGGCGGGCCGGCCCCCGCGGCCG